>PQXJ01000740.1:0-11597 GCA_004786225.1 Botryotinia narcissicola | reverse complement strand
AAAAGCTCTTGGCATATAAATCCCCATATAAATCAAAAATGATAAATTGCGCCCGATGCTTCAGAGAGCTTTTAGAAATGATTTTATAGCATATTATTATAAATAATAATATTGTTCTTTATTTTGTAATAAAAATAATATTATAAAAAGCGAATTCTGATAGTGCAATTATCAAAAAACCGCAGATGGTTAAAAACATTTTAATCAAACACCTCTTCCTCTTTCAATTACCACAATTTCATCAAATAATTCAAACTCAGCTCTACAGACTCTCATAAGAGAGCTGAAGGTTTGTAGTATACATCGCGTACAGGTGTTGAGTCTTCGCATCCCTTTGTGCTTGTTTTCTTTGTGAATTTTTGACACAACAAAGACATCAAGTCCGAGTACAGCTTTTCATGAAGTCGAGGTCACTGTTGAAAATTAAAATACGTTAATATCGAACACTTACTCTCGTTCTTACAATTTCTTGAAACTTTACTATCCTATGCCTCATCATTAAGTCAAGATGACGGAACAATTGATATATCCATCTAAAATTATCTTGTTATTTAAAGATGAAGTATTAATTGTTTAGGGTCATAGACAAACATATGAACAACCAGATGACACAGCTCTTGAAATCCTTGAAAAGGCCCTTCATGATGATGCAAGAGGGCCACTAAGAGCTCACAGTGGAGATCTCAAAGACACCAATCTCCTTCCATTTCAACAATTGTCCTTACTCGATATTCAAAGGTTCTTGTCGTTTTGCGGTCCAGTGAATGGTCCAGATGAATCTGTTGTCTACAATGAAAGAATAGGCGCCAGCATTCTCAAAGTAACAGATGCTTACCTCCGCCAAATATGTCTATTCGTAAATAACCATTCGCCAACCCGAGATAAGCGCGATGATTACCCAACAGTGGCTTACCTACCTCATGATTTCTGGGCTCCACCGACTGATCCGCCTGCAGAAGAATACATAGAAGATAGGGCGAAATTTATAAGGACGAAGGCACATCTCCCACCTCAAAGACTTAGAGCTCTTACCCACTTGTTCATTCATATCACACCTTTTCCAACGAAACTCTCTGTGAAACCAGACAGTGCCTTGATAGTGGTAACGCCCAGAGCCGCTACAATAGAGTATTTCGACTATTTAGATCATCCGGATAAACATTACATAATTGGAGATATTATGAATGTGATCTCTCGTGTGGATCCAGATCGAGATACCACGTGGCTTGAACTCGCAGATTGGAAATTTAGAACTGGAGAGAATTGGGGAGCGTATGATGTTTCGGATCGACCCTCTATAAGATTGAGAGGAAGTCAAATTCATGTCTGTACAGATGCACTTGGTCAAGCTTTTGGACACAATGTTCGTCTCGATTACCCAATGGCTCCCGGGGAATTGATGGGTTTCTATGGCACAGAATACGATTTTGTGAATTGGAGAAAAGCAATGATTATTGCGATCGATCTTTATCTTGGTTATTTCTCAAATGTCATTACAGACCGTCAATTTAAATCTAGAGTGAAGAGAATCTTTGGTCATCGTCCATATAAGGAGGGGGAAAATCAACCTTGGATAGACGATGCGAGACAGAGAAGAGGGGGTGCTCGATGGTTACATTTCAATAACAAAGTGTTTAGAAGATTTCTACCAAGAGAGCTGGCGCAGTGGAATGCATCGAATATTTGGAGAGGACTTGATGAATTGGAATTGATCAAGAAAGCTAAGATAAGAGAGGGATATGCTAATAGGTTGGGTAGATATGATGATATACCCACGGGTGCAGAATTGGGAGAATTTGGGAAAGAGATGAAGGGAAAGAGGACAAGAAAATTGAGAAGATGGTTAGAAGATCGAGGTGTTGATGAAGGTAATAGAGTCACTCGTTATCATCAAGATATAGAGACGATCGGATGGACAATTGGTGGAGGAATTTAGTGACTTGGTGGATGAAAAGGATGTAAAGACTTGGTTCCTATGAGTCTGTTATATCTTGTATTTGATTCTTTTTGAATCACTGTTATGTATATTTACTTCTTTTCCAAATCGGCTAGATCCGTGAAACCGGCTACAGAAATAGTGTTGAAGCGAAGATGGTATGTTTATCTAGGCATGTGGATTGTACCTTTCTAATTTTTGTACAGGATGTAACCATGGTGGTCCGTTAGTTCGTGAGCTAGTTTGCGTGAGATTCAAACCTCAATTATCTTCATACTTGATAAGCATAAGTCAAGAAGTTCTAGTAATTCATTCAGCAAAGTAAGGTAGAGGGTTGCTGCACAAAGATCGAATTTGATTCGTGATCTTGAATTATCAACGGATTCAAAATACTGAGCACCATCTCCATTGATGACATCCCTTGATTCTCCTCAATCATCAATCTTTCGTTACAACTCATATCCACTATAACCACTCCTATCCTCTATCACCACTCAATCCTGCCCACCCTGGATTTTCATTTCCAGCCCCAAGACCCCCCACAAATCCCTTTCCAATGTCCAAAGTACTACTTCCTCTACCGATATACCCTATCCCCCGACCCAATATCTCCGCATAACTTACCAATCCAAGTTTGACTGCATCTTGTATCATATCCAATGTATCATGTACCTTGAGTGCCTTTTTGTAATTTTGTTTCAGAAGTGGATCGGAAGGTTTACGTAGGTGTATGGTATAGATTTGAAGGGTTGCAGAGGAGTATTTGGTGCAAAGACCGATGGGATGGCCTATGGATGAAGTCGTGTAGTCGGCGGAGTCACGAGTAAATGTTGTGTAGATTGGATTTGGAGCTTGATTTGTGTCCGGATTGGATAATTCGACTTCAGACGAGGCGGTCTTGGGTATGAGTTTTCCATCCTTGAATTCCTTCCCGACTAAATCTAGAAGTTTCGATATGTGCTGATCATCCTCTAGTCATATTTAGCTTTATTTCTCTATATCTTCTCTTCCTTGGAGGAACTTTATACTTACTGTATATAATAATCCCTTTATGAAATCTTGAATTCTCAGAGTAACTGATTAAGAAGAAAACATCCACAAAGCCTATAAGTCGAAGTCGACCAGACCAGCGATCTCCGTTGATAAGAATTTCCCATGGGTGTATATCACTACAGAAGTATTTAATGAGCCATTCCAACCACGGAATTACTCATTTTTGAGGAAAAGGAATAGCGTACCAATCACATTGTAATGCTTTATCTTCAATTGATCTGCCAAAGACTTTAAGGACTCGATGATATGAAGTCATTCTTGCTCAATCAGCGCATCAACCTACTGAGAATCCTCCTTAAAGAGGTAAATAATGGTTTCTTTCCAAAATGATTATTGATCTAGGTCTAAGACAAGCAGGCTTTACCCACACTATTATTCAGGATCAATGCTTCCTATATTATCGGTACATTGCCGAATTCCTCATCAAAGTATTCGACCAAGTGCCGAAATCACAAGGGCTTCGTATAAGAATTATATATCAAATATTGAATCCAGAAAACTTGTTACATTGATAGCCATTGAATCAATAAAGCCATGCTTTGGGAAAGGTGGCTGGCTGAGGAAGTAATTTAGGGGTAATGTTCTGCAAGACACGTGTAGAGGGGTTCCCGAAAACGTGGGGTGATTGGATGGGTAATATTTCAGCGTCGCAATTGTCTCAACGCCGTTATAAGGAAATTATCGAAGTACCTTTTTGGCGGCTGACGGCGGAAACAATGAAATATGATGAGATAATTGATTGATCAATTTTTGCGAGGTTTCATTGAATCTTGATGGTAAAGCGAACATGTGATATTCCTGCTGGTTGCTTCGAAGACATGAAGTTTATCAGTCTGGCTTATTAGAGCTCTTGTTACAGGATTTCCTGTCTTCAGACTGCCGATTTAGTGTTGTTTGCAAATCAATTTTCTCGGCAAGCTAGCTGTTAGCTATCCGATATCAAGATGACTTCCTGGACAGATCAAAATGATTTACTTCGTTTTGGGAAGAAAATCCTGGATACAACGGGTACACCAACACCAACCGAGAAATCTCTCATTTCCTCTCTCGCTAGTGCCACAGGCGTAGGCTATAATGTTGCTCGCGATGCCTATGTCAAATCTGTACTCGATCCCTTGTTACAAGACAAAGTTCACAAATCAATGAAATGGATCATCAATTCCAATTTCGTACCGGAATTCGTTGATCCAAAAGAGAATGGCATAGGCTCGGATGACAATAGTTTTGAAGAAGAAACTATTGACCCGGAGATCTTGAATGCGGATGGAGTGCCACGTCCTAAGAGAATGTTCAATATTGATACTGGAAATATGGATGATTGGCCAAATGGTCAGTATGTAATATTGAGTCACAGTTGGAAAGGACAAGAAATTACATTTCCGTTCCTTCAAAAAATCAAGGATAATGCGAGGAAGAGAGAAGTCTATGAGATGATACGAGATTCTCATGATGAAGACGAAGATGCCAAAAGCTTCGCTAGTTTCCAAGTTAAGAAATTTGGTCATTTAGAAGCTGGCAAGAGTTATGTTGAATTACTCGCTGCTCAATGCAAGAAAGATGTTGATGAGCAAATCAAGAAGATTGACATCATCTTGAGTCGCTCTGGAAAGAAATCAGATTACTCCAATGCAGGCACTGTTCTCGCGGATTTCACAGAATTTAAAGAGGCTACTTTCGAAACAACAAGTCTTCGAAAAGGAGTCGTCGCAAAGAGGAAGGATATGGAAGTGAAAAAAATGGCAGATAAGAGTCTGGAGAAGGACAAGCAAGACATTGGAGTTGATGATTTACAAGCACCAATTGAGAACGAGGCGAGTGAAGTCAGTAGTCTTGACCATAGCAAAAATCCATTGAAGGTCGATTCAATCCTTCTTGAGCTCGAAGACAAAATGCGACTCGCCGAAATGAGATTTCAAAACGCAACAGAGAAATACACCAATCTGAATCAAATCCCTGGCCTACGATCTGCGATTGAAGAATTTCTCCCCATCCTGGAGAGGCGAAAGTCCATGTATAAAATTGAAAGCTCCATTCGGGAAGCAAAGAGAATTCTTAGTTCTGGCCTTTTCCCATCCAATGGTCGTAAACAGTATCTCTGGAATGATACCATCTGCATCAATAAAGGCGACGCGAATGAGCAAAATGAATCCCTTGCCATTATTGTACAGTGGTACAATAATGCGGAATTTTGTTTGGTACATCTCGATACATCAAGTTCAACAGAATGGGTCAGTACTTGGCATAGTATCAATATGGATAGTCCCCGTAAATGGGCCTCTGATTCAAATTTCATCAAATTTAAAGACGTCAAATCGCCGAAATGGTCCACTAGAGGATGGACTTTACAGGAATTGGTCCTAAGCAAGATGGCGTTTTATGTGAACAATCTTTGGGAGCCTTTGCCTAGAGTTGTGGAAGGTTTGGGACCGTATTATTATCATTGTTCTTATCTTCAACAGCATATACCCGAACAAGATGCAATCAATGCGCCTATAGAAGCAAGATCTTTTCTTTCCAACTTGGAAAATCTGAAATCACTCATGGATACCAGTGAGAAAGTACGTATATATGCCAGTTCCACTTGAAACCATGTCTCCTACCAGAGCTTGAAATCAGCTAACAAAACATAGATCACTTATTTTGATTCGACAGAAGGCCTAGAGAAATCAAGAAGAATCATCGGTATTCTTGTCTATCTCGGAGTTCAGTTCCCAGGAGAAATGAACGATGATAATTCGGGCGCCTATATTCGGGATGCAATATCTCGTGCAGGGTATGACATTGAATCACGAATCAATATGGAAACACCCACCGCCAAGAACCTCCGGAAACTGTTCACAACACTTGGTTTCAATTTGAATCGCAATTCAATCCGAGCTCAAGTAAGGACTTTGATCAAACTTCTGATTAGAAAGTTAGTCGATGATTGTTCCCCTGCTATTGAAGCTGATCGAATTAAAGTCTCTGAATTCACTAATGTACCTCCACCTGAGTGCTGTCGTGGACTTAGTAGACCAACTCTTCCAGCTCACGATACCTTGTCATTAGCATCATATCGAGAATGTACAGTTCCTATTGATAGAGTTTACTCACTTATGGGAGTTCTCGGTGTAAAGTTTTCAGCTTTCCATGCAGAAGGCCCAACCAAAGCACTCTGTCGGCTACTTGACGAGGTTGTTATCACTACCTATGATGTCTCAATCTTCAATTGGGCGGGGAAAGATCTTGGAAGCCCGATTAGAGGACGGTCTCTATATCCGTCAAGCTTGACTGCCTTTAGTCCGGAGAAAACAGAGAATTATTTCACTTCGAGGAATGGTGAATTAGCGGCGGCATCCAAGGAAAAGAGATATAGATTGCAAGATACAGCATCTAAGGTTACTTTACTATTGCGTCAAGCCATTGATTTTATCAAAAGAACAGCTCATCAAGATATTCCAACCGTCTTACTCCAAACTATTCTTAAATTTATTGAAGATATTAGCTTGAAGGAACTTAGGCCACAATTGGGCCACCTTGGAAAACTAGTTGTATACCTCGAGAACACTTCAACTTTCGAGAAGTACAAACCAAAAGTTGGCTATAGAACCGAGAAAGAAAAGGCTGAAAAATCACTTGTTCATGAAGAAGAGAAGCCAGCAACTCAAAGTAATGGAAATATCGCTTCGAGGTTTGCGTTTAAAACACCTCAAAGACCTCAAATGCCACAGATACCACATATTTCCGCAATAAAGCTCAGTATGGGACTTGGGGGATTCGGCAGAAAGGCGAAGGAACCATTGAACCCTATGAAGGAAAGTGTGAATGCTCCACTGGTCCTTCACGTCGAGCCAGAACTTTCAGCGGTCGAATCTTCAATGGAAGAACCAAAAAGTTTGATCGACGAAGTGAATCATTGGTTATCCCAAGATCAAGATATCAACAGCATTCCAAAAGAATTCCAACCACTTTTTGATGAGATTAAAGCTCCAAAATTGAATGGACCTCCCATGGGGAAACGTCAAAAGCCACAGAGAACTCGAGAACTTCTAGGTTCTAGTATGATATCTCCAAATCCAATCATGCTTACAACTTCTGGTATTGAAGGCGTCTTTGATATCCAACGGGTCATAATCGAGATGCAAAATCCCGAACTCCTCCGATATCAACTACAAAGCGCAGTGAACGATAGTCAAAAGATAAGCGGACATTGCACAATCAGTACTGCACTTTCTATGATAAAAGTCAATTTCACTTGTGAAGCAGGGGCCTTGAAGAAACAATTGGATGTTTGTGATGTGGTTCAGAGAGCACTGTCTGACCAAGAGGATAAGAGAACAATTGGTTTAATGAATCCTAGACCAGCTCTTACCACAGGACAAGAAAGTGATAGCTATTACAAGAAACTAACCTCGCTATCCTCTGGCTTCATGGGTAAAGTGCCTGAAAATGTTGATCCTACAGAACAAAATCAGTCTGCCCTTACTCCAGATTCCGCGGCTCAAGTACAAGGCCCAGGCGAGAATTCAGAGCAACTTCGTGTGGTTCGTATGTTGGATTTTGTCCAAGAAAATGATATCAATCTCATTGTGGGTGAATGGGTTCTCGCCAGGTTTACAGGCGTTGAAGGGGCGAAATGGTTCCTATGTCAATTGGAACTGGGGTCGACTCACAGTTACTATGGATGACGGATCTCCACAGATAGAATTGACTTTGAGAATGTGGTACCTGAACCTGGACTTGTTGATCATTGGGAAAGCTATATGAGAAATAAGAAAAACGAACTTTGTCGTATTGTAAATGTGTTGGTTCAAGGACGGGTAGCTCGACAGTACGCGGACTCAGTCACCAGCTTGGATATCAAACCCGATATTGATGATGATTCAGATCACGAGGGATCCGAAAATAAAGAAAAGCTCAAAGACTTTCTTTTCAGGAGAGGGACACTCATTGGCGCCGAACTAGTACAAACGTTGACCGATATCTGGGGTGAAAGATTGGATTCAATGTTGAATGATACCATTCTTCAACAAGTTCCAAAAGGACTTAGAGCTGCGATTATGAATTTGAACGAGAATGAGGATTTATTACCAGCTATGTTTCTGAGTGGTATTCAGGTACATATGTTTTAAAGAGCAAGGATTGGCTTAAGTATTCTAATATGAAGACTGTTTGTGCGTTCGTACTTGGTCATTTTATTTATTTTATTTATTTTTAATTTACATCCAGAGGGCAAGCCGCAGGGGCTCGCCACGACCTCCCAGGGGGTACTAGGGATGGACTATGCTAGCAGGGGTGTCGATATAGCTACACGTTCCGTTCTTCTACAGCTGTGATACAGGCTGGGGGAGAAGCGGCCAGAGATACTATGCGTATTCCTGCTGCTTATTTCCTGCTTACAATATCAATATTATTTAACCCACTTTATATTAGTTAGCCTAGATTTGCAGCTAACTATAGGGCTCTATATTTTTAGTTTTTGTTTAATACAATTTGTATATAGTAGTGAAGAAGGGGGAAGCGACTCCAGAGGAGGGTATAGCTCTAATTAGTAATATGAAAATAGGAGATTAGAAACTTTCTAGAGAAATTGAATATAATTACTCAAAGTGATTAATGATTACTAGAAGGATTACAAAATCTATTAAGATTTTTAGAAGAAAAAAGAGATAATTGATTATACTCTTTATATTTCGTGGAATTAAGCTAGGTTTATTTAGTTAGTTATTAAATTGAATATAAAAGTTTTAATAGAATACTAAATATTTAGGCTCTTTGCTATATTTATAAAAACATTATAAAATAATATTATTATACTGAAAATATTAGTAATAAAATACAAAGTCCTCATATTCGATTTTGAGCATCACTAATTACTAAAGAATTGAATAGAGAAGAGCAAATTCCTTAGGTTTCTTGATTTGATAGTTGAGGTATCAATAATAATATCGGCTAGTAAGAGTAACCTTATTTTACTTTTATTATCTCTATTCTGTTCTTTATATAAGGGTTTTAGTTATTGAGCTTATTCTACTTATAATAATAAATAACAAATTATTTTTTTTAATATAATTATTATAAACACTTAGATTATCGAATCGATTAGTCCTTTTATTTTTAAGGATTTCAATATATTTAGGTAATCATCAAGTTGCCACTTATCTATTCCTTATAATCTTGTGATAATACAAAAATGCTTATTAAAATAAATTAAAAGCATTACTCCTAATACACCAAATAACTAAGGTGCTATCGATACATATAATGATCTGCTTAGCCGGCTCTAGTCGAATAACGTGTTCCAAATCTTTTAGAGTATCCGCTGCTTCAGCATCGAAAACATATAAGAGCAAATTGATTGCCCTATGACCAAATACTACTGGAGATTATCCCTAGTAGATTATATAACTATAGTCAACTATCTTTCGCTCTTAATAATATTATTTAATATTGTTTAAGAAGATTATAATATAACTATCAAGTAGATAATTCCATTATTGTATGAATTCAAATATAATTACTTCTGTTTTCATATCTCCTATAAGATCGGTTTGATTCTCTATAGAGAAATATAGTGAGGAGAGTATTAGTCTTAATACTTTTAGAATCAATCCAATTAATCTATAGAGATTAATATTATTCATTTTATATTAAAATATCTATACTAAACAAATTGCTAGTAGATGGTTTTTATTTATCTTACAGAATCAAAGCGCAAATCTTATCCATGCTTATTCGAGTGTTAACTTATTAAGTAATAGTTTGAAGTCTTTTAGGATTATAATAGTTAGAATTGTATATTAAGCAAATAAAACTTCTTTTATTATTAAAATAATCGCTTGATTAATCTTAGTGATATAATTACCTAGTCTTATGCTTACCATTATATTATAGGCAGCTCCCCCTGCCCGATTTAGCTTTGTTTGACCTGTGTACTATACCTCAGTTCTATATAGAGTAAAGAATAAAATGCAGATAATTACTACCTTACATAACACTACAGCTAATAGGCTGTGATATATCTATACAAGCCCTTTAATATACCTCATGTGACGACAACAGGTTCAAGGCATGATAGAAAAGAATCAATTATCGTAACTAGAGAATAACAAATTATTGTACAAAGAGTGAACCTGTAAGAGGTTTTTATAGACCAGAAGGGGATTAGGAGGGGATCAGGAGGGGACCAAAAGTGAAGCAAGATTAAATCTACCGGGTGAAACAAATATATAACTAATCTAGGCCTGAGGCTAGATCATTATATTATCTTCTCTTTGAAAAACGGTTTACCCTCAAATCCGTTTTTATCCTTTCCTTTATCTCTTTATTTCTAAAGATTTAGGTTCCTTTTTTACCACTATTATTTTCTCCACCTTCCTTATCAATTTTCGCTTTCTTATAGGCATAGCAGGTAGCTTATTTTCCTTTTTCTCATTGTTATCATTATTATCAGAGATATTGATTGGGATATCGTATATTTGTCGCAAGGGGCTTATCATAACTACACAAGTTGTACGATTATAATACAGAACATCGTTTATTATCTTTAAGATATACTATCCATCCTTCCTCTTTTCTTCTCCATCAAACCAAGAGCTAATTATTCAATATGATTCACTGTTTTGTTATTCATTGTAGATATCTTTGGGTAGTATATATATACTATACTTTTATAGCAAGAAGAGTTTACAAAAGAAACAAAAAAAGGTTTAATAAAAAATATCTTTTAAAAAGGCTTATGCTCTTTTGATATCAATAATAGTAAATCCTGGGAATCGAATACCACCTTATTGATAATCTTCGATTTTCTCAAATCATTTGATAATTATTGTGTTTAATATATAGCAAGCAATGAGGCCATTTGGAATGGCTTTTAGGAACCAAATGAAGATTATGGTTTTAGTTATATTGTTCTTCCATCTAACATTGTCTCGAATAAACTGATCTAGGTATTGGCTTCTCTTGTTCACAAAGCTATCTAATTACTTAATAGCGAATTCAATATCTTTCTGTAAGTGTTTGCTATAAACAGCTATAGCCATGAAAACCGTATATTTGGTTTCTAAGTTTTTCTTTATTATATTCAAATATTTATAAAGTTTTTCCTTTATTTTGTAGACCTATAGTCTGGCGGTGAAACTATTTAAGCTAATGCTGAGCTTTGTATATTGTCTCTTGCTGAATTCAACCATTTCAACTTGCTAGAGCTTTGAAAGGTTTAGATGTGAGTTGATATATATAAAGATATCAATAAAATGAATAGATTTGCTAAAAGTGAGAGTGAGAGCAGATAAGTTTGCAGGTAATAGAATAGGTTTTATAGCTTACAACTATTGATTTAGCAGCTTTTATTCTTTATTATCTAATATTAAATGTAACCAGAAGGATAAGAGGGATTATAATAATATTTCCTAAGCTTGTTATTTGATAAAATATATTAAGAAGCTAAAGATATTGTATAGAGTTTGAAGTATTACCAATATTTTTTTATTCCCAAATTGAATTAAAGAATTAATTTGGTTTAGATAAAGTTGATTTATAAAAGTAAATTGTAGAGTAAAAGAAAATATAGAAAATTCAAATAAAAGTAAATATAAAATAAACAAATTTTTGTAGTAATAGAAAAAAG
>PQXJ01000739.1:0-11684 GCA_004786225.1 Botryotinia narcissicola | reverse complement strand
GAAATTAATTATATTAATCATTTTAATGAAAGTTTATAAAAGCTTAAAGATATTATTCTATTATAATATTTATTCTCTCTATTTATTTATTGGATTTGAAATGAAACAAGGAGAATTGTTTCAAAGTAATTGATAGATGCTCGAATAGATGTTTCCAGAATTCTAATACAAATTATGAATTTTTATTGAATATAATATTATTAGGTAAATTATATAAATAGTAGACTTTCTTAATAAACCGATTAGCAAGCTCCTCTATAGAGAGTCCTACGATTGAAATAAAATAATACATTTTCGTCAGACGGTAAACAACTATAACAATATATTGATACTTCTTACCATAGCATTCACTAATTAATATCAATATAATATAATTAATGAAAATATCGGACCAGGAATAAAATGGGATAGATAGATGTTTTAGTAATCCGAATATAGTAAGGCAGAAAGCTTTAATTTGAAAATAGAGTTAATAGACTTATATATAAATTTCGATTTTTCTTGACATATTAAGCCATTAGTATATATAGAAGACAAGATCAATAGTTTTAATTTAATCAGGGTACCCAGCGAATTCGATAAAATATATTCGGTATATGATCTGGGTGTAAAGTTTAGCAAAAGGAAGAACAAAAAGATAGTCGTGATAAAAGATTTTATTATTAATCAATCTACAATCTTAAAAAGCAATTCGGAGGTTTTTTTGGATAGATAGTGATTAATAACAAGTAGTTAAATTTTGAAGAGTTTTGTACATAATAGTAATCAATTTAAATGATTTGTATACTATATTGATGAGATTGTTGATTAGCTTTTCGGTATTAGGAATAATTATACCCATAAAGACTATAGTAAGGTTGATATTATTATTAATTTGTTAAATGAAATCTTGGAATACAACGGTTTCGAATATTTTTTTTGGAAGAATTGTTTGTAAGCGATTTTTAATCTGGTTGTTGTTAGGATTAGTATGAGCAAGGCAGTCTTCTGTCTTTCGGCTCAATACATCAAGGCAAACTACCTTATAGTTAGAATAGTATATAATACAAAAATTAAAATCAAATAAAAACTCAGCCCATCTAATTTATCTTTGATTCAGCATCTTTGTTGATATAAAATACTCTAGATTCTTATAATTAGTAATGATTTTGAATTACTCTTAGATTTTATATAATTCGGGTCTCCATTCTTCTAAAAACTTAATTATATTTATTAATTCTTTATTATAAATCTTGTAGTTGTATTTGGTTGTATTATGTTTTGAGGAGAAGTATGCGATTGGGTGTAATCAGCCCTCATTATTATATTGAGAGAGTATTTCACCCATAGCTTAATCTAAAGTATTTATTTTAACAATTATACAGCAATGGTAATCAAATATTGCAAAAACTGGAATAGAAGTAAAGGTATGCTTTAGATTTTTAAAGGTATTCTCTTGATCAACAATTTAATTTCATATATTCTCTTTTTTCAATAAATAATTCAAAAATTTCGTAATTTTAGAAAAGTTGTAAATGAAGTATTGATAAAAGTTGATGAACCCTAAAAAGCATTAAAAGTCTTTTAGTTTAATTAATAATTTCTATTTGAGGATAATCTTAACCTTATTAAGATCTATTTCGATATTATCGAAAGTAATAATCAGGTCAAAATATTTTATTCTCTTTATTTTTAACTTTTATTTATTAATATCAATTTATAATCTATTATTAATAAATCTCTAAACAACTTTATAAACTTATTTTCGATAATCTATAATATTTTTAGAATAGATTAAGATATTTTTTAGATATGCTGTACAATTTTTATTCAAAAAATCAAAAAGAATATAATTGATATAGTTTTGAAACAAGGTAGAAGTATTACAAAAGCTGAAAAGCATTATTAGAAATTCGAATAAACTGAAACAAATCGTAAAAGCAGTTTTTCATTCATAACCTTCCACATTTTATAATTTATTGAATACAGCAATAATATCTAATTTAATATAAACTTTAGTGTAACATAAAGCATCAAGGATTTCTTTAATTAATGACAATAGGTAATAATTTTTAATAGTAACATTATTTAATTTATAATAATCCTGACAAATTTGAACACCCCCTTTAGACTTTACAGCTAAAAAAAGTGGGGTGGTTGATCGGGAGCGGGATTTGTGGATAAATCTTTTATTTAGATTATCATCAAGCTATTTTCAAACAATTTGAAACTTGGCTAGAGATATTGGGCGATCTTTATTATATAGGGGCTCTTTATCTAACATAATCTCAATCTTGTAATCCCAAAAGTATTATAGTAGAAGCTTATTGGTGAGGGAGGGTAAGAAATCAATAAATAGATCACAAAGCCAAGGTAATAGCTTACTCTAAATCTTTATTATAGATGGTATAGGTCAATCGGTCTTTTCTATAAACTTTTTGATATCATTTTCTATTATACTATAATATAATTGAATATAATCGTTTATTACTATACAATATAACTCATAAGTTCTATCTAATTCATTTCAGATTATTTTTGTAATATAAGCTTTTTGATTTTTATAGAATTAAATAAAATTATTTACTATAAGAAACTTTATATTATTCATTTCTTGTCGAATATTTTGTAAAATGTTAATCAATTCCTCTAAGGGGTTTAATAATAATAAAAGGTTTAATAAAGATAAAACGTTTTGATTCCATAATAGTCTTTTGTGTACCCTAAAGCTTGCGATAATCCACACTAAGATTGGTTTCAGGATTAGTCAATTTAGTATCATCTTAACACAAGTTTCTGCTTTCTCATTAATCTAATAAGTATAATAATAGTTTGAATTAGGTAGTATTGAATTAATAGAATTTATATTATTAAGGTTTTTATTAGTATTTATCTCCGCAATTAGAGTCGAAGGAGCGTATTTCAAAAATATTGATTAATCCTAAAATGAAAAGAATAAAATCTGAAAACTTTTTTTAATAGTTTTTTCAGTAAAGGTTTGATATAGGGTTGAAATAGATTTCTTTAAAATAAACTTCAAAATAAACTTTCTAATAGATATACATAGTATTGAATTGAGTATGGTATCTATTGGAATCGGTATATCATTATAATCAGGGATAATGATTGTAGTAGAATTAATTAAATAATAATATCTGGAGCAGTATATAGATATAAACTTAAGAGTTATTACTACCCAATTGATGATAGGGTTGTGGTACTGGAGCTATAGAAGATTGAGGATTATAGGGTCTGTATTGAAAAAATTAATAATATAAAATAAGCCAATTTCTTTATAATTATTAATTCGTAGGTCTAATAGTGCATATTAAGATAGGATATTAGAAGTCCTTTCATCTGCAAGTAACAGATTGCAGATAATAGGGAGGAGGCGTATAGAAATATTAAGTCTAAATATAAGAGTTTTATTTATAAACCCATATCCTACGACTCTATTATCTATTAAGTCAATAAACGGGGTGATTATGTTAAATATAATGAAAATTTCTATTAAGATTTTAAAAGATTTATTATTCATTGTTTTAAGATATAAAGAATCCCTAGATATAATCTATTTTTTAATCCACAAAAACAAATTTTCCACAAAGAATCTCGATTCGCAACTATAAACCGAGGTTAATCTTTTAATATGCTTAACTAGGGAATTGAATTTCTACTATCATTTGAATATACAAAGTCTTCAACGAATCCGCTCAGATCCATACTACTAATAGGGACTAGAGAGGCATATCGAAATGGTGCCGCAGCAGTCGGGAAACGATTAGCAGACGGGAATATATTTTAATAAATAGGATTATAAGCACTACGATAGGGTCCAGGGTTGTGATAATAATTGATAGCGGGAAAGCAATGGACATTCGGAGCATATTGATTAGTAGCAAAAGGACAATCGAAATATATCGCGGAGGGATAGTTATGTCGATTGGTCACTTTGATCATATAATAGGTATGTATGGTGATAATAAATTAGATTGACTTTAGGTATAATCATAAGGATTATATCTACCTTATATACCCTGTTTGAGCAACGAAGTCGCCTAATTAGATATTAGGATTCACATGTGAATTGAATAGAATTCTATATAGTGATCATGGGAATAGGCGTTTCGGAGGAGCGCTATACTCAATCATATATTGTTGCATAAGACGGTGAATTCCGTGACACACCCCCCAGATCGATTAGTGCTATAACGATTACACCAAGTGATCTTTATAATAAACAAAGGAAAATTAATAGGCAATACACACCGCAAGTATTAGTGAATACTTTCTCCAGGTGGTTGCTGTACTTTTTATCTACCTGACAGGCATATTATTCAACAAAGGAGCATAAGGTATATAAAACGCGTGAGTTTTTATGAAAAGAAAAGAGAAAGCTATCGCATAAGTGCGGGTAGCTGTGAAATAAGTGTCGATCCTCGAGTGAGTGATTTAATTCATTGATTTCTTGTATGTAGGATTGTGCGCATTATAATATTTCTAGATTAATTGAATATTTATAGCTTTTGATTCGAATGATGAATGCGCATAGTGTTTCATGGTGGCAATGGAATTATATAGAATTTGATAAATATAAGAGGTTTTCAATTGTGAGGATTGATTGATTTTGGGCATAAAAAAGGGACAGTTTCCTGTTTCTTAAGTTTATAATTGTTTATCTTTATTCAGCCTTTTATTATATCTTCTTCTATTTCATAATCTTTTTTATAAAGAATAACTCTTTCTTTAATATATTAGTTTCATTTTACTATCAAATGCTATTATATTTTCTAACTAATATATATATTTAATACTATCAGATCTTTTCACAACTTTAGATCTTCCAGAGCCGCTACTAATAAATTGCTTCAAACATTGTTTAGAAGTAGCGTGCATCATAATGTGTCCAGTTTTCAATACGATTCGAATGAGTTACATTCTCCTACTCAAATTTGATTATTTTATTCTAAGAAATAGGTTTTTAAGCAAAAATCATTTTTTAATATATATAAGAATAATAATAACTCTTTAAGAAAAATTGAGTATATTAAGCATATTGAATCTCGTTAGTCTAATAATAAGAAAAATTATATAGTGATTATTTCTGTGAATCGTAATAATCAATTTATTGATAACAATCTTTCCGATTTTCCTTATAATAACTAAAGTAGTCTTTTATTAAATCCACCTTCTTCTTTTTCTAATTACTTTATATTTATTCCTAAATCTAATACTAATTAATCATTTAATTTTAATATGTATTGTAAGTGTGTATATAGGGTTGTTAGATGTGATTCAAGGGATAAGAGTATTTAGAATATAGTGCCATATACAGAATATATTTATTCTTTTTTATCTGATCACCATAAGGATTCTGGTAAATATTTCAAATGGAAATAAGCCTCTTCTTTGTAATACTGAAAGTATACCATATATCCGTGTACACCCCTCCCAACCTTTTTGAAACCTTTGACCATTCAATTGATGAAGCTTTGAGATCCTGATTTTGTTATACAATCTAAATAAATAAGTACCTTGTATCGATAAGCTTTTTATCTTATTGTAATCTACTAATGTCATACTTAGAAACTTATTTCGAATAAGAAGTCTGCTTGTATTGCAATATTGATTATATTAGTGATAAAGAAAGAGGATAGTGAATTTATTAATCTTGATTCTCTCCCATTATTAATATAAATTTTTTTTTTTCCTTCTCCTTTTCTTGATATTCGATTATTGTGATCATTTGTATACTCTTTTCCGGTAAAGAAGTTATTATTTCTCTTTTCGATTAAAAAATGGAGATCTTCTTTTATTTCTCAATCTTTTGTGGTAAAGTATATAAAGATTGATATGAGGGTTCCTGTTATAAGCTTTAAGATTAGGTCTCAGTCTGCTTGTATTGCTTCGAAAAATAAGGAGAAAAGGATTATATTTGATATGAATAATAATAATAATCTTGATAACAAATATAATACTATTGGTGAAAAAGATGTGATTAATTTTGATAATAAGCTTAATAAGAAAAAACAGGAGCTTAAATTGCTTTAGTTTGAGATTGAGATTGTTATAAAGAGAAAGGATCTTGAAGAGAAATGTATTAAGTAATTTTATTGATTTTGGTGTTTATATTTTGTAGGTTTAATAAGAATATAAAGTGGTTGAACTTTTGATGTATTAAGTTCTTCATTAATCTATCTACTGTTATTTTTGTAGTGAGTAAATATATAATATGGAAACTATCTCTTAAATATTTCTGATGTAATTATATGTTCTATATATCAATATGTTTCAGTTTAGTAGTAATTCTCTTATTCTCATTTATTACTAATCTGATCATTTATTGGTTATTATAGAAGATTGTAACTAGCTATTTGATTACAAGATTAATCTTTTTGAGAAATCAAAATATTATTAATATCTTTTTTGATGTATATTTGATATCTAATAATTCGGCTTTAGTTATAGATATGATAATTGTGTTTTGTCTTGAAGCCTTCTATACTATAGGTTTTCCAAATAGGGAGATTATAAATCCTTGAAATGATTTTTTTGATTTCTTGTTATTGGTAAATGAGGTATCTGAGAATGATAAAAGCTGTGGGATCTGTTCTTTATAATATTCAATTATATAATATTTTGTGTTTCAAAGATACTGAATATAATAATCAATTGCTTTTATATAATCCGGAGATGGGTTAGTTAGAAAGTGATTAAGCTATAATACTGTGAATATTATATCTACTCTAACTATAATAGCTGTGTATAGTATAGAACCTACCTTTTCTTGGTATATTTGTATAAATGTGATAGTTACTTGTCCATCGAATTTTATAAATTCCATAATTGGTAGTGGAATGTATGCGTTATTATTATTGAGATTGAACTTTTTGGTGATCTTCTCAATATATGTGTTATGTGCTAACCATAATTTTCCTAATTTCCGATTATAAATAATCTGAATACCCAAAAACCATTTTGTATCGCCTAGAGTTCTCAATTTATAGGTAGCCTTAATATCAGAAATAATGTTATCAGCTATAGATACATTCTTGTGGTGATATATGACTTGTATATTGTCGATGAAGAATAATACTAAGATAGTTTAATCTGGGTTAATGAAAAGATAGGGTTCCTTTTTGTATTAGTTTAGACCTAGATTCTTAAGTGTTTTACTAAAGTTCTTAAACTATATAACAGGGGAATCTCGTAGATCATATAATTCGCAATCAATTATCACATACTTATTTGATTCCTTAAATTCATTGGGTAAATAATATACTATAGGTATACCTAATGGATCCTAATGAGCATTGATAAATGCGTTTACTATATCAAATTGCTTTGTTTCCAAATTGTATTTTGATATAAGCGCTATTATAATCCTAAATAACCTTTTTGTGAGTGTAGTTGTATATATTGATTCAATTGTGTCTTTAGCTTGAAGATCATCACGAATGATTAATCTGGCTCTACATTTTGTAAGGAATCCTTGCTTATCGCATTTGTATATGAATACTTATTGCAATTGAATAAAAGTAATTGATGTATCTTCTGTATTTATCTTATATTAGGTTTTGTGTTCCTTTAGGTTGTTTATTTTAATCTTATATTCGCATTTGAACCATTTTCTTAGGAAGTGATCCTTGAGGTGGTGGTAATACTATAATGGTTTAATTAATTCTGAAAAGTGTAGTTTTGGTAGCTCCTCCAAATGATCCTTTTCCAGGTTATCAGGTGGGCTGGTTTTTATTCGTATAACAAAGGCGATCACGTTGTGTATGGTAACAAATGAGTACTATTCCTTTTGTTTATCCATATTTGGGTGGTTAGGTCAAAATGTAGTGTGAAAGTCTTCAATGCGAGAATCACCTTCTTATAATAGGTTTGTAATAAGTGTACCTATAAATATCTGATTATGTGGTGACGATTTATCCTATAATTTCTTTTATTATTGAATATAATATTTGTAATCCGTATATATATTGATACCAGGAGTTATTTAATCAAAGTTAAAGAATTGATACTCAAATAGATTAAGAATTGGGTGAAGAATCTTGATCCTCATTGTTCTTTATCTTTTGTATATTTGATTAAAAAGAAGTGAGATTTGATCTTCCTTAAATTGATTAATTGTGTATATTGAGAGAGGTAATCTTTTTGGTAATATAGTTTTCTTAACTGTATATAAGTCTTGAGTATCAATAGTAGAATGAGTATCTGGATTGTTCTCATACTTTTCACATATAATTTGGATAGTATTATTAATATGCTTATATTTTATATTATTTGGTTAATTATTATAAATTTTTTGTGCTATCGGAGTAAAATATGTGAACTTTTTTGCCTAATTAGTACATTTTTGAATTGAAATTCGGTCTTCTGTTTCTAAAGTTTCTTCAAAATGTAGAACCTTGTGTATACTATTACTTTTTAGATTTATTAGTATACTTTCATCTTTTAAATGTATCCCCAAGTTCTGCTTTTTTTGAGGTATATTTGTAGTACATATAGTGGTGTTACTAGTCTTAGTAGTAATATATTGTAAAGTTATTACATTGTTCTCTTAATCAATAATGATTCTGTTGATATCGATTGTTTACTGAATATCAAGAGTTAGTGTAAATTGCTGTAGCTCTTGATCCATGTGAATATCGATAGTTTTGTCTAAAATATCCATTTTGTATATTCTTTCTTTAAAGAAAGTGACATTTCGAGTAACGATAACCCACTTGAACTTGGGAATCTAGATATAGTAAATTGCAAAACCTAGTACATATCCCACAAGATACCCAATATTTGTTTTAGAATTAGTTTTATATATCTTTTTGTTTATATCTAATTCTCATTCTTTATTTAAAGGGTACACTCTACATCCGTATTAATAAATTCTGCTCCAGTTTGGGTATAGATTAATAATTAAATGATCTACAATTAATAGAATAAATATTTAAAGGTATTCATGGAACCATATATTTAATACTTCATTTGGAGATTTGAATAATCAAGCTTTGAGAGGACTGATATTATATAGATAAGTTACATTTTATATTACCTCTACTTATAATGAATCCGGTATCCCCGAGGATATCCATATCTTAATCTATTTGGTGATTATTTCTTACCCCGCTTATTCTAATTCTCTATTTGATTTATATATATTGAATAGTGATAATTCCATTTCTATACCTTCAGTTTTGATTTATTTCTTGAATATAATATTTTTTATAATTCCAATGATTGAAGTATCATTATTTTGCTTAATATATATTATTGAAAGACTGTATTTTCGAAATATTTAAGTAAGAAAATACTAGATTATCTTAAAGATCTCAAAATGTATCTTTTTATATAATGTGAAATTAAATATCTTTCTGCTATACATGTCCTTAATCACTAAAAGCCAGGATGCTCCGGTGTATACACATGGAAAATCGAATAAGTCCCATTATACCTTATAAAAGGGATGAGGTGATTGATTTTCACTAGGAGCTCATAATATTATTTACTTCGCATGAGTACAAGCACAATCTATACACTCGATTCTAGTAATTCCTTTTATCTTCACATTTCTTACTACAAAAACAAAATATTTAAGAGCCTTTTTTCCTAAATATTCTAATTTTTTATACTATAGTTCTACGGAGTCCTCCCGTAGTATAAATAGATTCCTTAATCTGCGGAATAAATGTTTAATCTTTGTGTTAATCATAGAACACATAAGAATATTCAGATTTATTGGTATAAAGCTTAAAGAAAGTAAATAGGAGGAAAGTGATTTATATTCTAAGAATAAGAGATTATCTTTATAAATACATTAAGCAATAATATGACTATTCTCAAGATTATTCTTTTGTAAAATGAAATCTATTCCTAGAAATTATATTCCTGCTTTTATAAATCTTATTTTCGATATGATATTAATATGAAATCCGGGAATATAAGCAATATCAAATAAAACCAAATCATTTTTTGAACCCTGAGGTCTTTATAAGATGTTTTTGATTGTTTGAGTGCCTTGTTCAATGATTTGAAATCTCATGATTCCGGCTTCAACATAATCAGAAGATGGTGAAGGTGAGTATTTATTCCCATCAAGGAAATCTATATTATTAACCAAATACATAGCACCACTGCTATCAAGTATAATGCTGTTAGAAAATAAATGGAGTAATTTTAAAGATATACTATATATTCCATGATCAGATTGACCTTAAATAATACAGATTACTATTCTTAATCCTGGATCTCTAGAATCAGGTGATTAAAAAGTCCTATTTTTTGCATTAATCCATCCCTTTTACTTCCAGATTTTTTGAAAATATATTCATCAATCATCCTTAATCCTTTCTCATATATCATTACATTCCTTTTTTATTAATAAAAATGAGTCCCTAGAGTTACACTTTCCAATAAATGCAAACTCTATCGACCAGCATGTTTTAGGATAATATCTAAAACTAGCTCTTTCATTTTTCCAATCAGACTCTAACCTACAAAAGCAATAATATTAACCATTATTCTTTCTAAAGTAATCTTTTTTCAAATCATTCCCTTGCTTTCCTTACAGATTATTTGGAATTAATTTAGATTGAGGATTTATTACAGAAAAAATACTTTTTCCTTTTGGTGTTAAGAAATCTTGTTAGACTAAATTACCAAATATATCCCCAAATTACTTTAAATAATATTTTGTGATTCCAAGTTTATTATTATTTTTGATCTAGATGATCATAATACTAGTTTATGTAGGGAGTATTCGCATGCCCACAGCCTGTAGGAAATTAATAATTACTAAGTTATCCTCGACTTCGATATAATATGATTTTGTATTTGTATAAGCTTTGATCCATTCATTATACCATTTGATTAAATCAATTTAACCTAGAGTTGCTTATTGAAGAACATTTCGATATTCTTGCGTGATAGCTGATTTAGCTATAGTATTTATCGACGCGAGCTTATCTTACAGCTTTTGAATAATCACCCTAAATAATAATACTTTAGAATCTTTATGCTTAATAGTAATTTCCATAAGATAGGATATATCCACTATTTCATTAATCTACTCATAAATATTCTAATATAACTTATGCATAGTATTATACTTATCTCTTTTACTACGGTACTTTCCCTATAGAGCTGAGTATTCTGCTAATATATCTTAAAAAGTATATAATGTAGGTTTAACCGGTTCCGTGATTAATGCTTTTGAAGATATAGGAGGTATTGGAATATCTTCTTGTGAGTTCTTTTTGTAATGGTTTTGATAAGTAATGAGATCATTGATATACTTTGTATTATTATTCAAATCGTATTTTCTTATGAAATCTGAGATCTCAATAAGTTCGGGTTGGTTTTTGGTAAGTTAATCTTCCTTATAGATCAAGATTACCTAATGAAAATTTTTGCTATCTTCCAAGAATTCTCCAGAACTAATTAAAATAATCATTGTGATCTTGTTATTAAATGATTTAATATTCTTTCAGATATCTTTTGATATACAAATATATTATAGATATAGAAACCATTTTGACCAATATCCACAAATAACAAGACAGATAACCTCTAAGGAATTGGATTTAAACATGATGTGTTTCGTGAAATTGAATATAAAGGAATATAAATAATTCAAAATAAGCTAAAAAACATATATTAATTTATATATGAGTGCACAGCTTAAGTACTAACCGGGCTCATAACTA
>PQXJ01000738.1:0-11684 GCA_004786225.1 Botryotinia narcissicola | reverse complement strand
CAATGTTTATACTATTTATTTATTTATTTATTTATTTTAATTTACATCCAGGGGGCAAGCCGCAGGGGCTCGCTACGACCTCCCAGGGGGTACTAGGGATGGATTATACTAGCGGGGGTGCCGGTATAGCTACATGTTCTGTTTTTCTATGGTTGTAATATAGGCTGGGGGAGAAGTGGCTAGGAGTGTTATACACGCTCCTGTTGCTTGTCTTCTGCTTGCAATGTTGATGCTATTCAACCCACTTTATGCTGGGTAGCCCAGATTTGCGGTTGACTATAGAGTCTTATATTGTCAGTTTTTGTATGGTACAATTTGTACACAGCAGTGGAGGGGGGGGAGGCGGCTTTAGAGGGGGATACAATTCTAATTGGTAATATGAAAATAGGAAATCAGAGACTTTCCGGGGAAACTAAGTATATTTATTCGAAGTGATTAGTGATTGCTAAAAGGATTGCAAAATCTATTGAGATCTTCAAAAGAAAAGAAAGATAATTGATTGTGCTCTTTATATTTCGTGAAATTGAACTGAATTTGTTCAACCAATTATCGAATTGGGTATAAGAGTATTAATAGAGCACTAAATATTCGGGCTTTTTATTGTATCTATAGAAATATTATAAAGTAATATTATTATACTGAAAATGTTAATAATAGAATGCAAAATCCCTGTATCCAATTCTAAATACTTCTAATCGCTAAAGAATCGGGTAGGGGAGGGCAAATTCCTTAGTTTTTTTGACTTGATAACTGAAGTATTAGCAATAGTATTAATTGATAAGAATGACCTTGTTTTGCTTTTATTATCTTTATTCTATCTTTTGTATAAAGATTCTGATTGTTGAGCTTATCCCATTGATAATAGGGAGCAATAAATTGTTGTTTTTGATGTAACCACTATAAACACCTAGATCAGCAAGCCGATTAACCTTCTTATTTCCAAGGATTCCAGTATATCCAGGCAATTATCGGATTGCTATTTATTTGTTCCTTATAATCTCATGATAGTATAGAAATGTTTATTGGGATAAGTCAGAGGTATTATTTTTGATATACTAAATAACTGAGATACTATTGATACATATAGTAATCTACTTAGCTGGCTCCAATCGGATAGTATACTCCAAACCTTTTAGAGCATTTATTTTTTCAATGTCGAAGATATATAAGAGCAGATTGATTGCTTTATAGCTAGATACTACTAGAGATTGTTCTCGGTAGATTGTATAGCTGTAACCGATTATCTTTTGCTTTTGGTAATACTATTCAATATTGTTTAAGAAGATTATAATATAATTATTAGGCAGATAATTCTATTATTATATAAATTCAAATATAATTATTTCTTTTTTTATACCTCTTATAAAATTGATTCGGCTCTCTACAAAGAAGTGTGATAGAAAAAGTATTGATTTCAATACTTTCGGGATCAATCCAATTAGTCTATAAAGGTTGATATTGTTTATCTTGTATTAAGGTGTTTGTATTAAATGAATCACTAATGGATAGTTTTCATTTATCTTATAGAATCGGAGCACAAATTTTATCCGTATTTATTCAAGTGCTAGCTTGTTAGGCGGTAGTTTGGAGTCTCTCAGGATTGTAATAATCGGAGTTGTACACCAAATAGATAGAACTCCTCTTGTTATTAGAACGATTGCTCGATTGATCTTGGTGATATAATTGCTCAGCCTTGTGCTTACTATAATACTATGGATAGCTCCCTTTACCTGATTTGGCTTTATTTAGTCTATATATTATACCTTGAATTTATATAGAATAGAAGATAGAACACAAATAATTATTGTCTTATACAATACTGCAGCTAGCGGGCCGTAATATATCTATACAATCTCTTTGATATACCTCATAACCTTATAATCTTTTTCTTTTCTTTTTACTATATATCTTTTGAAAAAGAGCTTCCAATCAAATCATACTTCTAGTTAATATAAAGTAGATTGAGTAGTTTTATTGCCTATTTCATTAATAAAACGGATTGTTATCTCATCATTCACTTTCAGATACAAAATATATATCTTTCTCCTTTAGAAGAGGTATATCATCTCTAGTTTTTCTGATGTAAATATTATACAATTTTGTTTACCCTACTAGAAAATCTGGTGAAGATTATATTTAAGGAGATCAATATTCTTATAAATACTTTTAGATATACGATAAATGCAAATATCATTAGTATACCCAAAGTATAACTTAATATTTTAATTTAAAAGTTCAATAAGATATAGAATATATAATATAGATGAGAATGGAGAGTCTTATAGGGTATTATACTTAATACAACTGTACTCTATAATTACATTTTTTAGTCGAACTTTTTTTAAATGGTTGTTCAAAAAGACTTAGACTAGTTATAGAAGGGAACAAGGCCATTCTTGCTGGTATATATATTCTAATAGCTTATTCAGTAGAAGTGTATCGAATGTGCCTTGTATGTCTAATATAATTATTATGACTTCTTGCTTGTGGGCAAAGACCTCTTCGATATTATATGCAAAAGAAATAATTAGATTCATTATTGTTTGTTTGGGGAGTGCTTCTTTATATTAGAGGCTAAGTATATCTACTGTCATTACAGTCTATAAAATGCGTTGAGCAATTATATGTTCCAAACCCTTTGAGATATATAAAAGTAGAACTATTGATCGCCAGGATTATATTAACAATTTATCTTTCTTTCTAATCTTAAGGATTATTATCATTTCTATTTATCTCTATCTATCTGGGAAATAGCTTAATTGTAAATATTGATTGAAGATCTCAGTGATTATTAGTTCAATGGAATCTCAGTAAGCCTTCAAAAGGCAAATAGTGATCTGGTTAGGCTTAGGTGAGGTACTCGAAACTCCTATAACACTCTTTTCCATTTCTTCAAGGGATATTTCTGTATTCTATAGGAGTTTATTAGGTATGTGATCTGGTTGGAATAGGTTTGTTATAAGATTGTTACTATTATCAAAGCGCTTAAGGATCTCCTTTTATAAAATCCAGACTTTTTCTATAATGTTTTTGATTGCTATATTATCAACAACTAGAGGCAATACTCTGAGGTTGGTAGCGAGTTTATGCTAACTAATCACTTTATATAGATTTTTGTTACAGTTTACTCTATTGATAATCCTATACTAATACTAACGTTTCGCTTTTCTGATTGTAGTTATCAATCTTTATTGTTAGTGTTCCGTTTAATTAATACCCTTAGTTTTAGCTATTCTAAAGTTTTGATATATTATCCTGTATTCGCCTGTTTATTAGAGGGTAGAACAATTGAAGACATCTTTCTTCTTTTCTACTAAATAAATCGCTGATTTAAACAGAGAATCCAATATTTCTATTAATTTATTAATCTATTTGGCAAGTATATTTACTAAGTTTAGAAAATGAGGAATTCTATTCTTTATAATCCCCTAAAAGATTAAAAGATCTTTCTTACTAATTCTATAATCAAAGAACTTAATAATAAATAAGGCAAGGTTTGGAATTGTAATTATTTATATTTTGTAATCGGAGCTGCTTTTCAGATTATTATCAATAATAGTACTAGCGAAAGGGATATTAGAGAAGTTCAAATCAATTGTATAACCTGCTTTGTGAATAGGGACCCCTAGGGTCCCAATAAAGTCTATTCCACTCGAAAGGGATCATTCTGCAAGAAGAGCTTCTTGGCTAGCCAAAGCTATACTAAACTTGAATAGATTATACTTAGCATTGAAGTCACCGCTTACTACTATGCGATCAGAGAATGCTATAGAGATTACTAGATCCACTATCTCCTTGATACCTGGCTATCGATATATATTAATAATCTACACATTATTCACTTCTATCTAAAGAAAATCCTGGTATAATTGAATACATTTTTGTTGAGTGTATAGCTGCTTACTTTTGTATATATATATTATTATTTTTAATCTCTTTTTTTCTCTTTTGGAACTATTTAGGCTATCCCAGCTATTCATTGGCACAAAGAGATTATACCCTAAATAATTCTGAATCCGAATTTCAGGGTATATGAAGAGTTCCTGTATACATATAATCTCCAAATCTTGTTTATATACTATTTGCAATATCGTGATATATACTTCTATCTTTTTCTATATATTTGCTCAGCCAATTTATATGGATTGGGCTACAGTTATCTAGCAATTGGCGTTGCAATACCAAAAAGAATGGTTATTTATTTAAATCTATATTAATATTTATACTAATATATTATAATAATGCAGTATTAAAGAATGTCTTTTTATTCAAACTGCCCTTATTTGGGTATTTCCTTTTAAAGTAATAGAGGTCCTTAAATAAGCTACTAGTCAAAAAGATATTTTGAGGAGTATATTAAGAACTACTTAGGTTTTTATATATAGTAATGTGTTCTCCACGGATTAGGTGGGATATCTTTATTATAATATTTTGGGGGGTTGTTACAATTAAGGTAGATGTCTTTTTAGTTAATGCTTTAGTAGTCAGATAAGTTTTTCAATTATATTTCTTGATCTTATAAATATCGGATTTTATAAGATATACAACTTTCCTATTAACTTGGTGTAGTATTACAGAATAATTATTATATTCAGTCTGAAACAATTCTATACAGTTTGTATATTCAGTCTTAGCCTTATACTCAAATTCAAATAGGCTATCATAATTTGTTTGTAGAACACCACAGTTATTGCATCTTGGGATACTCTTGTATATCATTAGGTTATAGAAACTCTGACATTCTGGGTTATAATAAGTAATACATTACTTTAGTTTAATATATCGAGTTCATTTGGAATTATCAAAAAGCTTGAAGAAAGAAACTTCTCTCAATAAACTAATAATTCAAATCTGCTTATAGGAATCGGCTATCCAAATAGTAGTTTGATAATCGATTAGGGGAATATCTATTTGTATTTATACTTCCTCAACTATCATCTTCTTAATAACAAGTATTCTATCTTTATTTAAATTATAAAGAAAAGTTGGAATCTCTTTTAGTATATAATAGTATTAGATTATAGGTTATTCTAGATTATTATAGTTTAGAATCTTTTTAATCTTTTCTGTATTCTCGGCTTTGAGAAGTTTATTGTATATAGTGCTACTAGTAGTGTATATTATTCACTTAATAGCTATAGGGGTAATAACTATAATGTTAATGTCTTTTAGATTAGGGATAACCTTATTGATTGCCTTTCTTAATATATAGGCGCTCAGGCGACTTATTATTGATATAGCAATTCCTATTGCTAATAGATAAATATTCACTCTGATTTTCTGGGGTTTGACCGATCTCCACTTATTAGCCTACCCTTGTATATACATGATTATATTTATAAACACACTCGAGTTTTTCAGAGTTTTTGTAATATTTATATAAATATAATTTTGATTATTATTGTTTTTATTTCTAGCTATAGATTGTATTATAATTTGAAATAGCCTAGTTTTGATATTGTTTATTATTATATTACATACTTCTTTATTGAAAGTTGTTTTCTTTAATATACTATTGGCTTCGAATTAATGAAGTATTATTTTGAATACTTTGTAGACCTCATATTTAAGTTATACTTGCTTATTGAGAGCATTAAGTTAAATTATAATAAAGGATCCTCTTATTATTTGCAGGCTTGATACAGTAGCTCTTATAGCTTTTATACTATAAGCGTTTATACTTCTTTAATTAAATAGTAAGGATAAGGATAATAATTGTTTACGAGTGAATTGGGGATTGGTTGTAATTAGTGTTCTCGTAGAGATAGTCACTATAGTGCTCACACTGTTGACAGCGACTATAGCTTGTATCTGATACTAGAGCTTACGTAGTTGGAAGGTGCGGCTTAGTATAATCTAAGCTCGCAGATGTGTTGTGTTCTTGTGTGCAATGTTTATACTATATCATACTTATCAACAAATGTTTTATCATTGTCACTAAGTGATTTATATATATACAAAAGTGTACTAACTTTATCTTTCAAATATTTAGCCTTCTTTTTAATGTTAAGCCTAATATTCACAACTTTACTTTTTTTAAAGATTGGGAAAATTTTGGTATTATCAACTTCCATTCCAATTCCTCCAATCTTAGTATATTCTTACAATATAAACTCGATTATATAGAACAAATTCTTTTTTTTTAATTATATTTTTATTTATTGAAATTATCCATTATAAATCTTTTTAATAAGTTTTGGGATATTTTTTGTTTACTTTTTGATTTTATTTATTTTGATATTTGTATAGAGAATTTGTAAGGTTTTTCTTTCCTTTTTTCTGTATAGATAAATCCATATAGATTATAAATATAAATTTGATTAATATTATATATCTTTTTATTTTACCACATATATTTTTATTTTTAAATATCACCTCATTCTCTTTCAACTCCACAAATTGGTAGTAGTAATGATCACAGCACTGTATGCTAGATGTAGGGTAATGCCGCGCACTCTTCAACTCCACGAATTGGATCGTTGTAATTATATCCAGAGGCCGTGCTAACCGGGTCTCATAACCTATTAAAAGATTGGGTGGAAGAGGCCTCTGTATTAACTATGTTGTTTTGCGTGTAAGCATCTTGATCTCCTCCAAGGTTTTATACACTCACAACACATCTGCGAGCTTTGATCGTACTAAGCCGCACCTTCCAATTACATAAGCTCTAATATCAAACACAAACTATAGTCGCTGCTAACAGTATTAGCGCTATAACAACTATCCCTATAATAACACCTATCATAATTTATCCCTATTTTATTCACAATCTATCATTACTCTTATTCTTATCATTTAATTATAGTAATATAAATATCTATAGCGTAGAAGCTATAAGAGTTGCTATATCAAGTCTGCAGATAATAAAAGGATCCTCTATTACATTTCAATTTAATTCTTTCAATGAGCAAGTGCGATTTAAATGTAAGGTTTACAAAGTGTTCAAAATAATGTTTTACTAATTTAAAACCAATAGTATATTAGAAAAAGTAGTTTTCAATAAAGAAGTATACAATATAGCAATAAATAATATTAAGATTAGGCTATTTCAAATTATAATGTAATCTATAGTTAGAAATAAGAATAAGAATAATCCAAATTGTATCTATATGGATATCACAAAAACCCTGAAAAACTCGAGTGTATCTATAAATGTAATTGTGTATATATAAGAGCAGATTAATAAATGGAGATTGGTTAAACCCCAGAAAACCAAAATGGATATCCATCTATTAACAACAGGAATTGTTATATTAATAATAAATCGCCCAAGCGCCTACATATTAAGGAAAACAATTAATAAAACTATCCCTAGTTTGAAAGATATTGATATTATAGCTATTACCCCTATAGCTATTAAGTGAGCAATATGTACTGCTAGTGGTACTATATACAATAAACTTCTCAAAGCCAAGAATACAAAAAAGATTAAAAAGATCCTGAATTATAATAGTTTGGAATGATTTATAATTTGGTATTATTATATATTAAAGGGGATCCCAACTTCTCTTTATAATTTGAATAGAAATAAAATACTTATTACTAAGGAGATAATAACTAAGGAAATATTAATATAAATAGATACTCCCTCAATCAATTATTAAACTACCATTCGAATAGCCAATTCCTATGATCAGATCTGGATTGTTAGTCTACCAAGAGAAGTTTCTCCCTTTAGACTCTTTGATAGCTCCAAATGAGCTTAGTATATTAAATCAAAGTAATATATTACTCATTATAACCCAGAGTGCTAGGGTTTCTGTAATTTAGTGATATGCAAGAGCGCCCCAAGATGCAACAATTGTGGTGTTCTATAAACGAATCACGATGGTTCATTTGGGCCTAAGTGTAAGGCCAAGATTGAATACACAAACTACACAGAATTATTTTAGGCTGGGTACAATAACTATTCTATAATACCATATCGAGTTAATGGGAAAGTTGTATATCTCATAAAATCCGATATCCATGAGATTAAGAAATATAGTCGAAAAACTTGTTTAACTATTGAAGCATTAGCCAAAAAGACATCTACCTCGGCTGTGACAGCCTTCTAAAGTATTGCAATAAAAATTCCCCCCCCAATCCACTGGGAATATATTATTATATATAAAAACTTGAGTAGCTCCTAATATACCCCTTAAAATATCTTCTTAGCTAATAACTCACCCAAGGACTTTTGCTACTTTAAAAGGAAGCTTTTAAATAAGAATAGTTTAAATGAGAAAATATTCTTCAACGCCATGCTATCACAATATACCGGTATAGATATCAATATCGATTTAAATAAGTAGTCATTTCTTTTGACATTATAATGTTAATTATTAGACGGTTGCAGCCCGATTCATATGGATTAACTAAACAAATGTATAAAAGAAGATAAAAGCATATATCACAATATTGCAAATAGTATATAAACAAGATTTGGAGATTATATATATATAGAAACCCTTTATATACTTTAGAACTCGGATTCAGAATTATTCGGGGTATAATCTCTTTATATTAACGAATAGTTGGGATAGTTTGGATAGTCTTGAAAAAGAAAGAGAGAGATCAAGAATGATGATATACGTGCATAAAAGCAAGTGGCTATACGCTTAATAAAAACACATTCAACCATACCGGGATTTTCTCTAAATAGAAGTAAATAGTATGCAGATTATTAATATATATCGACAGTTAGGCATCAGAAAGATAATGGATTTAATAGTCTTTATGGCATTCCCCAATCACACAGTAGTAAGCGGCAACTTCAATGCCAAGTATGATTTATTCAAGCCTGGTATAGCTTCAACCAGCCAAGAATCTCTCCTCACAGAATGGTTCTTTTCGAGTTAAATAAACTTTATTAAAACCCTAGGGATCCCTACCCACAAAGTAGATTATATAATTAATCTAATTTTTTTTAATATCTCTTTTGCTGATATTATTATTAATAATAATCTGAAAAATGGCTTTGATTATGAAATATAAATAATTATAATCCCAAACCTCACCTTATTTATTATTAAGTTTTTTAACTTCAAAATTAGTGAAAAAGATCTTTTAGTTTTTTAGGAAATTATAAAGAATGAAATTCCTTATTTTCCAAGTTTATTTAATATATCTGCCGAGTAGATTAATAAATTAATAAAAATACTGGATTCTCTATTTGAATTAGCGATTCGCTTAGCAGGAAAGGAGAAAAACGCCTTCGGTTGTTTTACCCTTTAATGAATAGACGAATACAGAATGGCATATCAAAACTTTAGAATAGTTAGAGCTGAGGGCATCGATTAAACAGAACACTGGCAGCAGGGATTAATAACTATGATCAGAAAAGCAAAACGTTAGTATTAGCACATATTTATTGATGGGGTAAATTACAATAAAGATTTATATAAAGTGATTGGTTGATATAAGCTTGCTACCAACCTTAGAGCACCGCCTCTGATTATTAATGGTATAGTAATCAAAAATATCACGGAAAAAGCCTGGGTTCTATAAAAGGAGATTCTTGAATACTTCAATAATAGTAACAATCTCACAACAAACCTATTTTGATTAGGCCACATACTCAACAAACTCCTATAAAATATGGAAGTATCTCTCAAAAAAATAGAAAAAAACATTATAGGAGTTTTGAGTATCTCACCTAGGCCTAATCAGATTACTATTTGTTTTCTAAAAGCTTATTAGGACTCTATTGAATTGATAATCACTGGAATCTTCAATTAATACTTGTAATTAAGCTACTTTCTAGATAAATGGAGATGGATAAAGATAATAATAATCTCTAAGATTGGAAAGAAAAACAAATTATTAATATGATTCTAATAACCAATAACTTTATTTTTATATATCTCGAAGGGTTTGGAATGTATAATCGTCTGACGCATTTTATGGATTGCGATAATAGTAGATATATTCAGTTCCTAATATGGAGAAGTACTCTTTAAGTGTATAGTAATAAACCTAATTACTTCTTTTGCATATAATATTGAAGAGACTTTTGTCTGTAAATAAGAAATCATAATGGTTATATTGAATGTATAAAATATATTCGATATATTTCTGCTGAATAAACTATTGGAACGTATGTGTCAGTAAGAATGACCCTACTCCCTCCTATAATTAGTTTAAGTCTTTTTGAGTAATTGTTTAGTAAGAATTCAACTAGAAAATATAATTATAGAATATAGCTACGTTAATTATAGTATTTTATAGAGCTCCTTGCTTTTATTTGTATTATATGTTTTATATCTTGTTGAACTTTTAAATCAAAATATCAAATTGTACTTTAGGTATACTAACAATATTTATATCTATCACACATTTAAAAATATTTATAAAAATATTGGTTTTCTTAAATGCGATCTTCACCAGATTTTCCAATAGAATAAATAAAACTGTATAATATTTATATCGGAAAAGTTAGAGATGATATATTTCTTCTAAAGGAGAGAGATATACACTCTATATCTGGAAGTGAATAACAAGATAACGATTCATTTTATCAATAAGACAGGCAACAAAGTTATTTAATCTACTCTACATTAGCTAGAAATCTGATTTGATTAGAAGCTCTTCTTCAAAAGATATATAGTAGAATAAAAAGCAAAAGCTTACAAAATCGCGAAATATATTAAAGGGCTTATATAGATATATTACAACCCACTAGCTATAATGTTACACAAAGCGGTAATCATTTGCGTTCTATTTTTTATTCTATATAGATTCGAGATATAATATATAGACTAAATAAAGCCAAATCGGGCGGGGGAAGCCGCCCATAATTTTATAATAAGTATAAGATTGGGTAATCATATCACCAAGGTTAATCAAACGATCATCCTAGTAGCAAAAAAATTTCTACCTTCTTAGCACACGATTTTGATTATTATGATCCTTAGAGACTTCAGATTATTACCTAATAAGCTAGCATTTGAATAAGTATGGATAAGATTTGCATTCCGATTCCACAAAATAAATGAAAACCATTTATTGGCGATTCGTTTAATATAGATATCTCAATATAAGATAAACAATATTAACTTTTGTAAATTAATCAAATTAATCCTGAAAGTATTGAGATCAATACTCTCTTTATTGTACTTCTTTGTAGAGAGCTAAACCAACCTTATTGGAGGCATAAAGAAAAAATCAGCCATATTTGAATTCACGTAATGGTGGAATTGTTTATCTGATAGTTATATTATAGTCTTCTCGAATAGCATCGAATAGTATCATTGAGGGCGAAAGATAGTTGGTTACAATTATACAATCTACTAGGGATAATCTCTAATAACATTTGGCCATAAGGCAATCAACCCGCTTTTGTATATTTTCGATATCAAGATAATAGATACTCTAAAAGGTTTGGAATGTATTGTTCGATTGGAGTTGGCTGGATAGATTATTATATATATTGATAGTATTTCAGTTATTTGGTGTATTAGTGGTAATGCTTTCGATTTATTCTAATAGTCAACAAAAAGACCATTGTTCTCCGCAAGGAGTGGCTGGCTTAGTGGTAAAGTGCTTTGTGCCCACTTCTACTCTAAGACTATTTTGAACGATATATCTATCTTTTCGAAGCTTAGTCATCTACGAATTTTCAGAAATATCACTTGCTACGATTGTACTAAGGGAGTTGTGATTCCTTCTCTTTCCTCTGGCCCTGTCAGGAGGAGCCTTTGCTC
>PQXJ01000737.1:0-11693 GCA_004786225.1 Botryotinia narcissicola | reverse complement strand
CCCCTCCCCCCCAAAAAGATATATAAAATCTCGAGTATTCATTTATTCATTCACCTACCTATCTACCTACCTACCTACCTACCTATTTATCCATACACCCACCTACCCAACTACTCACTCACCATTCCATACCGCTACAGAAAAGAAAAAGCAAAGTATCAAGTATCAGAATCCATTTATCTCCTTAATCTTACCTACCTCCCTACCCCCTTTCCATTTCCTCCTTCTCCCAAACCAAACCAACCCAAAATCAAAAATCAAGCAATAAGGCCAAACGAAGCGAGCAATTATTCGAGAAACCTTTCCCCTCCATTACCCCTCCCCCACTTTCCTTTTCGAGATTTACTACATGTTGAATCACACATTACATTAGATTCTCGCATCACAGTACACTCACACATATTGCGCATCATAAAAGCATCATGAAAGTCAAATCAAAATATAGAGAAAGTAAACTTGCAAGCTTCAATTTTACTGCTATGCCAATATCGCTTCAAATACCACCAGTTTTGACCAGTTAGTCCAACTACCGCCACTTCACACGTCACTTGAGATTCAAGCCATGCCGCATAATCATCAAACTAGTCAGCCAGCCCATCGATATCATCTCCGAGCTGTCCAATCCAATTCAGTCCATTTCGCTTCCTTCGACACTAGAACACAACACCAGCACAGCAAAAAATTCCACCGGCATCAATCAATTCAATTATCCCAAACCCCTCTCAAGCCCCTAGATCCTGCACTTCCAATTCCAATGCCCGATCCCGCTCCAATAGGCAACGGTAACTGTTTCTTTTCATTCAGTGGGCTTTTTGGATCCCCAATACTATCTCTCTCACTTCTACTTCTACTCCCCGATGCATCTACATCGCCTGATCCACTACCCTTGCGAGTTGGTGGCCAATTCATTGATTCATTCTGTTGGAATTTAGAAATCGATGTTGATGTATTTCGGAACGCGGGAGCGTATGGACTCGGTGATTGATTGGTATTGTATGGAGAATAGTGAGGTTGGTATTGTGATTGAAGATGTGGCCCATAAAAAGGAGTATGTTCTTCATCTGAATCCGGACCTTGGGTAAATCCACTCTCGTTACTTAACATACTCGAGCTTCTACCTCTTTGCCTTGTGGTTTGTGACATTGTCATTAAGCCACCCATGTGAGGCATAGCCGGTGCCATATTCGAGATTGGAGCGTATGCGGGAAATGCGGACATTGAACTTTCACCTGCTGTTGTCCAAGGGGAATTGGCGTACAACTGATTCGTTTCTTGTTGATGCTGCTGTTGCAAAGCCATAGTGTATTGATCGATGTATGGGTAAAGCATGGTAAGATCATCAGTATATCTTTGGAGTTGCATTTGCGCCTCCACGTTATACTTATCCCAATTAGCCTGAACCATCTTCCTCTCATCATCTTTATCCTTCCGTTGCTTTTCCTTACGTTGAACTTCATTCAACCCTTTGGTGTTAGCTTCACGGAGATCATCTGCTTGATGAGTAAGTTTAATAGATCTAGCTTCCAATTTCTCGGATTGTCGTTCTTTGTTGAGAAGCTCTGCACTTAAAGCTGCGATTGGCTTTTCATTCTTCTTCTTTTTCGTGATGAAGTCTGATTTAGCTTTCTCGTAGAGGTCTTTTTGTGTTCGATACTTCTTCTTTGCTGAGATATACTCGGAATCCTTGGATGCTGAAGGTAATCGATCGGCAATTTCAATTTCAGCTTGAATGGAAGTAATGGCTTCTTCTGCTTGTCTAATTTGAAGGGTGGCTTGTTGAATTTTTTGACGTTGTTTTTCATCGTTGCCACCTGATGTGGCTATGATGTGTGAGAGCTTATCAATTTCTCTGCGAAGTGTCTGGATTTTCGTGCGTTGATCTTTACGTTCGCGTTTCTGACGGCTACGCTCTTCTTCCAGTTTAGTCTTGGATGCTCGAATTGATTGTTGAATAGTGGAACTGGGTGATCCTGGTCGTCCTGACACTTGAGGAGGTAGAGGTGAAAGGGAAGTTGCAGCTGCAGTTTCTGATGGTGTATTAAGCGTTTTGACGCTGGTGCAAAAAATGACTTTGTTGTTAACGACATTGAAAAATTCAATCTCATAACTGCTAGAAGGTGCAAGTCCAAAGATTTCTCCATCCCAGCACGTGTTTTTTCCAGCGGGTAAGCTAGGGTTAGTACTAGCTTCCATTCTCGTGGGTTGCCAATGTGCTTGATTGACCCTAACGAAAATGGGCATCCTCGAATTCACAATTGATCCCTCCGTATCATCTTGATTCTCATCGGGTATCGTGAATTTGGGAAAATAACTGGTACTAAATAAAACAGCATCAGACCCAACATTGGTTATCCAAATTCGATCTGGCTCGGTACTAAAGGGTGCATTTCCAAGGTTACTAGCATCTGTCGCATTTGTACCCGCCGATTCCGCAGCTGCGTGTGACGTCTCGTACTCTTTGACCATGACGATTTTTGTACTTGCTAAAGCTGCCCATAAAGGTTGCTGTATGCGGACTTGTGCACTTTGTTTTCTCTTTTTCCTGGTTGTAATGGCTGTATGACTAGCATGTAATGAATTTGAAGCTTCGTTATCTGGTGTTTGTGGGTTTGTAGTGGAAGAATCATTGGCTCCATCTGCTGATCCTTTCGCTGCTTCAGGATCCCCCAGGGTAGATGCTGCATGATCGCGTTTTTGACTTCTAACATATAAATCTCGTATATACCGCACTACTCCTTGTGCAAGAATGTGAACCGCAAGAATATTTCTAACCCAAATCGGTATCCGGTCCTTCCAATTCGATATAGGGATTGGTATCGATTCGAGAGGATCGTCGAGGTCGAATGATCCTAGAAAGTTTCGTGGGGATGAGAGCAAAGTACGAAGTCCGACAGATTTAATGTTGCTGATCGAGGCTTAATGCGAGACCCCAATGTAACCGAAGCAGAGAAAAACGTTCCTCATACCAGCTTCTTTTCCACTGAGACCGCCTCCCAAAGTCAATGCGATCACCGATTGTGCAAATTGTAAGATGAACTCCTGCAGAGGACCATACAAAAATACCCACGTTAAGAGAAACAGTACGTCAACCACCATAATCGTTGCCAATGATGGTGTACCAGTAGTTCCTTCAAACATATCGATAAAGCTTATTCCAGATGTAGCAGTTGTGGACGGGGGGACGAATGTCAAAGTGGCGAACAGTAATTGGATGATCGTCAAGAAAGCTGGTGGGACCTGGAGAAGAACAATAAGAATTGCCAGTGTATCAGAGATTGGACAGGATGTCAACACTGTCTTCGCGAAATGCCATGGGCCGGAATCGCGATGTACGGAAGGGTTTTTGGCAGAATTGACATTGATATGGCGATGGTTTTCCTGTGGGAAAGAAATCGTGGGGATATTGTAACCATCTTGAGAAGAATCTGAATGGCCACCAACTGAAGACCTCCTTGCCACATCTCCCCCCAACTTATGTTCCGATGTGTTGTCATCATTTCCAGGTAATTTCGCGTGTCCATTTGTAGGTGGTGGGGTCGAAGGTGGTGGTGTTGATGGGATAGAATCGGAGGAGTTCGCATGTCCGTTCATATGTCCATTACTCTTTTGCCTAGGCACTCTCTTCCCTGGCCCTACAAGACCATTGTCGTGTCGAGTATCGCGTACATTGGCAGCGCCTTGCTGTCGCTTCGAGTTGGATGGAGGACGAGGCATGCGACGACCGGGTAGATTGCTGACCCAGATGGATATTCCGATCCAGCTTGAATGGGAGCTTTCGTAAATGTTCCTAGATTCCTCCAAAAGAATTCCAAACAAATAAAGAATAAATTAACCTTAGATCAGGCATAAATTGATCAAAAGGTATAAAATTGTATATTGAAACCATTCAAGAAGTTGAAAGAGTGATCAACTTGAATGATGTGTGTTTTTGCGTGAGAAAGTGATTTGGTGGATGAGTTTATGGAGAAGTAATAACAATCATGAGTTTTATTAAGGTGGTGGTAGTGTGGTAGTAGTAGTGATTAGTAGTTGTAGTGGTAGGTGTTTTCCTTGTGCCTTGTGCTCAGGCTTTTTTTTTTTTTTCTTTTGCTTCTTTACTGGTAGACGAGCGAGATTTCAATTCTCACACACCACTTCACTCCACACAGACAACAGAAAGGTGAGGTCTGGGTTGGAGTTTGGAGTGAAGGATGGAGTGAAGTCTACAAAGTCGAGAGGTGTGTATCCAATAAAATAAATTTGCGTCGTTTTAGAATTGAAGAAGAATTTAAGAGGCAGCGAATGAAAGTGATGGGCGTGAAAATGATGACTAAAATTCCGAAGTCAATATCAAAATTGAATCAACTATTCGTTCATGTGCGCCAATGAGAATGAATGATTATTTGCATTAAATCGGAATAAAATAATGGATTTCGGTTTCGATTTCGATTTCGTAGATATTTCATGCCTTGAGCCTTAAGCCTTATGGCATTGCTTGATTTGTGTGTGTCTTTCGTATTTTTCATTGTTGATCTAGGTACTGTGAGAGGAGTATTGGGGGGAGGGCTGTTGATGGGATGAGTTTAGAGGTAATTGGCTAAATACACATTTTATATGGTATGCGACGGGATGAGATGGGATGGGATGAGACGAGATGAGACCGACTGTTTGTTGGATGGAGATATTGAAGAAATCCAGGTAGGTACTCGCTCCATTGCTCTAGGTAGGTGGGTAGTATTCATACCACTTATACGCAGGGCAATGTAACCACAATGTAACCCCCAACCATCAATTCAGAACCCCGATTTCAAAAGATCTCTCAAATGAGTGCTTCGTGACATTTCAGACCGAAACTTCATCTACCGTCTCGTCTGTTTTCACATCATGAGCTTCTAACTTCCAACTTCCCGCTCGTCAACCGTTGTTAAATCAGGTACGTCCCGGTACACCGTCCCGCCCTGAGCCGCCCAAAGTCCCCTTTTCGTGATTTAAACTTTCACCTTGAGTCTAGCGCGTATTGATTGATCTCAAACCTCTTCATGAGAATGGTACCAAAGAATGGACAGAGAAAATGTATTGCATGTAGATCAAAATACGAGCGGGAGATATCAATCGATATATATCTCCAGGACCCATAAACTATTCTCCTGATTAATGAATGCATTTACACACAGCGTTGACCTACACCTAGTAAAGGATTATGCAAATCGAAGGAGTCAAGAGTCAAGAGTCAAGAGCCAAGAGCCAAGAGTCAAGAGTCAAGAGTCAAGTCGAACGATCATTCTCATTAAAGTTTTTTTAATCCGAGTGCTGCCTCGACTACATAATTTAGTTGATTACTACCGAAACCGTTTTGCTTTAGATCTATTTCCGAAGTTCATCCGTAGTTATAATCCTCTATTTTAAGTGAAGGAGGGGCGAAAAAAGAGAGAAAGAGGAAAAGGGAGAGGGAGAGGAAGAAAAAGAGAGGTGTAACTAATAATCGTGACTGGGTAGCTCGTACTATGTACGAATACAGAGTAGACCGAGGGAAATACATATCCGCCCCCACCTCGACCTCGTGCTTCATATCCATCCATACAGACCATACAGACCATACAGACCATACAGAGTACAACTTCAATTGCGACTCGCGCGTACTCCATCCGGATCCTACGAATCAAATATTTCTTCACCATCTTTTACCATTTTATCCAAATTCCCATACCATAAACTTGCGTACTCAATGTCGATCATCAATGACAGAGTAGACCTGGGTCCTGGGCATCCAGGAAAGGGAGACAGCTAGCTATTGAATACTTGTCCAGTATCAAACCACACACCTCTTACAACTCACATCTACATCTCACATCTCACATCTCTCTCCTTCTCTTTCTCTTTCTCTATCTACCATTCCCAGAATTTGATTCACAACCTCTCAAGTCCAAGTCCAAGTCCGATCCCGCGAGTATGCTTCCATCGCTGCTCTGTGATTATGCACATCACACAGATCACACGCATTGAATACGCGGAAACATATCCTGCGTGTGTACAAAGTACAAAGTATAACTTATGATTGATTTCTCCATAGAGGGGCTTCCCTGTTCAACAATGCACCACATATATGCAATTAAGTTCAAGACTATCGCTTCGGCACTTACAAGGCTTATTCTTCAATCATATCCCGATAATGGGTGGGTGGGCATCGATTTGTTTGGTTCATGCTCCTCACATTCCATCGATTTTGTTTGGCGCATATATCATCAGGATGAATGAAAGTCAAGGAAGAAATATGACGAGTTCTCTTTCCAAGATGGTATGTTTTGACAAATGTGATGAATGTGATGATATTCATTTCAAGATAGGTTTTGAGGATATGTGAAAGATAACGATGGTTCGATTTGACAAATGCTTGGGCATGAAATAAGTCGAGATTGCTTCTTTTTCTTTTCTTCCGTATCATCATCACGATGAAGTTCAGCATGAATACTCGGGTATATCTACCTACCGGCTATATTCACGTCGATGTTAAACATTCAACAAGCATCAATCAACCTCGTCGGCAAAACAAAGCGAAATTCAAGATTCTGTCAAATACCTATCTCTGATTCATTCACCCATCATGACCCATGTTGTCATAAGGATCATAACATGGTTGAAACGGTGATTAATTGATTGGGAGTGGGGATCAAAAAAACAGAGTTTTTAAAGCTAAACTCTGATGATCTTCCTCTATTGGTAAATCTCTGCATGATCTAACCCTTTCCTGTCATTCAGTCCGATGACTCGATATATAATTGAGCTACCGCCATAAACGTCTTCAAATCTCAAGTTCGATGTATTCGGAGGATGAACTCAAGTTGGCTTCGTTTACCCGCTACTTAAGATTGGGTTTCAATTTTGAGGGGATCAAATCACGTGCTCGGATGGTCCCTCGAGTGAGAAGGCTAGTAGTTGATTTGTATTTTACTTTGTTGCTTATCTATCTACGTGTCTGGGCGACGGCATACGCTCGAGGTAGAAAGAACATTCTTTTGCTTTTGCATCATAACAACTCGTTGTATTCTTAAGATTAACCCACCGCTACACCATAGGATTGATAATGAATGACATTTCGTACAACCACTCGAGTGAGAAGGCTTTTTACTTGCTTGCATATTGTTGCTTGCCTATGTGTTCCCATTCCATTCTCCTTCCTTACTATCTTCGGGAAAAACTTTCGTGAATGGGGTGCATGATGAGGTACACTCGTTCGCTTCAATCAATGAACAAACATACCAAGTCACTTCTTTCCCATGCATACGCAATGCAACTCTCAAATGCCGATCTGATACTCGGGAACTTGATATGCATCAAGTGATCAATGTGATTTCTTGGCATCATGCCATTTAATCTACCGATATCGCATAGAGAGAAGCATGTAAAAAACGAGTGTGTAATTGATGCTATGATCTTCGTAGGGTTTCGGTTGCGGGTGGCTGGAAATGGAGAGGGGTTGTTTTGGGCTACGGTAGTGGGTGGTATGTTTGATACCGGATGTGAAGGGTGTACGTTTCATGTGTCTTGCTGACCATGTGAGCTTATGGCTTATGGCTTATGGTTCTGATTATTGATACTATTGGTGAATGGCTCACAATCGAATTCCACTCAGGAATAGTCCATCTCACGCCTCTACTTTCAGAATCACGAAAAGTCCTCCGTCTTCCTTACATAGGCGATCAATATTTGTATCACCATGAGCTGTTCGTCCCACATAATCATGATAGCTCGTGGCACTCATACTAAACACGATTACTCGTCTTTTTGTACTCTATGCTCAATGCCGCACTCGACATTTGAACGTGGTGTTTTGAACGAGGGAGGAATTGGGGAATTCGAGAAAGGAGAAGTTTGAGAAGAAGATTGGAGGGGTATATGCGCTATTGGGTCATGCGTTTTGTTGGCTAGTTCTATCTGCGATATGTTACTTTGCATGGAATTTTCCTAGTATTCGATTCAGTCCAACACTATCTGTCAGGAAGTCAAAATTGAGACACGTATCCCACAAGACGACGCGAGGTAAAAATTTAGCATTAAAAATTAGCTGGGGTAATAAAATATTGAATATGAGACGCCGTGGTCAATATCAATAGTTTTTATTCATTCTTCCCTTTACTCGAAGAGAATGCAATGTGTAGAATTGAAAGAGATGAAAGTTTTGCACGAAAATCATTAGCAAGTCGATTTACCAAGGAACCTATGAACATGTCTTGGAGGGCGGGTAATAGAGGGAAGCTGCCCTTCAATGCGGATGATAAGCTTATGCTTGATGGATCTCGAATGGCACAGAGTTATCATTAAGGAAACAATCTCGAATTCACAAATTGGTGCATCGCAACATCAGAAATCTTCTGAAACTTTACGGAGTAGAGATTTCTGCCTGTACTGGGGTGCAAGACGTATTTCATTGATTGATAGACTATCCATTTCTCTCCTCAAAGATATCCTCATATCTTTTCCGTGGGAAACCGAAACTATCAGATTTATCGTCGAGAAACTAGTGAGGGATAAGGATGCTAAAGCATTTGCGACGTTCTGTGAGAAAAACAAATCACCGCTGCGGGAAGATGTCAGAAAAGTCATTTTATCTTGTCTTGATACTCTCAGATTTACTGGAGTCGATAGTGAAGGCAAGCGTCTCGTTTTGACTCATATTCAAGACAGACTGTGTATTGCTGAATTCTCTCGAGACACTTACAGCTGGAGAGACATACTGCAAGATACAGAAGAAACATTCACTGTAGCTGTTGTTACAAATACGTGTCTCTCATCGCGGCCCCTACCGGAGGGCAAGCAATGTGCCAATGGCGCTGACAGCAGTGAAGTTTCACTTATCTCTCGCAAATGGGATTGCCACAAATTCATCGCCGAACGACCAGACTCTGTTGAGGAATAATGGCGAGAACTGCCACCTGACGCATAAAGCTAATCCTCTTTTAGCTTTCATTGAGTTTGATATTAGGAGTCATCTGAAAATCCTAGAATCATTTCCAGAAGAAGGGAGCGCTCGTGCATGGGCTGGCAAATTGACTAGAGATCAAGAACAACAAGATTTTTTTGATCCATTCCTAGATCGAAACACAAAGTACGTGGAGTTCCTGAATAATAACGACCAAAATGATGGATGACATTTATTTCAATACCACGTATATATTGGGTTATAATCCAAGAGATATTGTAAGCCCGGAGAGCAAAAAGAATGAAAGAAGCTCGGAAGTCAATAATCTGAAAGGCAATGATGAGATCCTTGCCCAGATGATTCCTATATCTTTCAGTCAGTATAGAAATCATTGAATTTTGAAGACATTCTGTCACCAGTTGTACGACTTAGGCCTGATCGATCGACCATCATTTGTACATACGCACCGGCTCCCAAGATCGAATCAAAAGCCAAAGTTCCATCCCCCCCCCCAAAAAGATACAAGAATCGGGTAATTCCGACTCAAGTCGAGAAACTCCGAGAGCATTCAATAGCCGAAACCATCGAATAAGAACTCTGTAACCCAGGGTTTCTTCCACCGGCGCTGTCCGACTTCGAGATCTTATTCTACAGAAGCGAAACTAAGGAAGCATGACCTCACCGTCTCAAGATTGATCAAGTGTGTTATATCGCTCAAGAGGGACTTCTCGTCGGCATGGACACACGAGGTGAAGGAGAGATAAATCCCGCATGCCAACACCTACGGATGTGCGATTAAGCCGCAGTGATATTACCACTACGCCACACAGCAACCTCGCAATTTTGTCGCTTGCGACTTATTCAATTATATATAGGTAGGCGAGCTTGGTACGGTGAGAGATGTTTGCGTGGTTTGCCTTGAGTTTGTTCGCTTTGGCGAGGTGGTTGAAAGTGAGATCTTCGGTTGTTGGTTTTTATTTTCGAGATCAACAAGCTTGCGACCTGTGGAATATATTTTGGTGGGAAACGAGTGAAATATCAGATGAGAGTGAAGTTTGGAATTGGAAGTAATTTGTTGACAGTGAATGACTTGAATGAAGGTCACGAATTTGCGACCATGTTCACGTGTTGTTTTCATAGGTGAAACATTCTGCAATTTATATAAGAATCAAAGAGGTGTAGAAGCACAATATCATGGCCATCTCTATCCGAAAGAGTAATCAATACTGAAATGGATAGAATATCAATAGATAGACATCATGCGAACACGAGCAGCACAAGCAATGGGGGATACCTGAGATTAATTTCCCACAAAATGGGTTCCACAGAATTCACTCGCAAACGCATTAACATCTGTTCCGTTACCATGACTCTGAGGACAAAGAAAAAAATATCCTTAATGCCACTATGCCATGTATCCATAATCCGTTCCTTGACCTCGAATCATGAAGTCTTTGATACTTCGAATATATGATAGAAGGACATTCAAGAACCCGATTGAAGCAATCGAAATAATTGATAAGGAAAGAAATACAAGGAAAATGAGAGAATTCAAATTGAACGAAAACAAAATCTCCAAAAGAATGGGATACAAGAAGTAAAAATAGCACGTTGAAGTTCTCTCACACACACTCTCTCTCTCACTCACTCACACTCTCACACACACACAGAGTAATTCCTACATTCCCCCGATCAAGACAGAATTCCCCCAAATTCCAGATTTCATTTCCACCCACCACAATAGCTAAACATCGAACCGCGATATGCACACTCTCATCCAATCCAATCCCAATCCCAATCCCAATCCAATCCTATCCATTCCAATCCAATCCCAAAATGTCTGTAGAGACTACCACACAATCCCACATCCTCCTAAAACCAACAAGAACACCTATCCCAAAATAACACTAAGCTTATAAGCATCCTATAGTAGTATATAGTACCTAGCTATATAATAAATACCCTCAATTCGGCTAATCTCCAGCCCCATAGAATTCGTAGCATATATAATAAACACCCAGATACCCAGGCATACAGATACCTCATCTCATCTCTTATGAAACCTCAATGATCTTGATCCTAATCGTTATCCATTCGGTATCATGATATGTTAAGTCACACAGTCCTCCCGTCCTAGAGATAATCTCAAAGCATAATGATTGGAACATTCCTAGCTTCCCCTCCCTGCATTCCCTTATATCCTGTACAAATTCAAATCACACATTGAATATTTTCATCGCTAGAACTTAGAAGTAGTGTATGTTTAATATATTGATTCGACTAAAGAATTTCTCTTAGTAGAAATTGGTTTATATGATGCTAGCGATCGCGTAGATATTACCACCGTTAGTGCGTTTCGGACTTAACACGCGAGTTGAAAGTCATTTGGATGTGGTGAAGAATTCGCTTGACTGTGAAGTTTATTTTGAGATTTATTTAAAAGAAAGTCAACCTTGGCACCAATTCATTAAACGGAAGAAGTGGTCATCATTAGAAGTCTATAATTATGTTCCTGTCTATTCTCTTCTTTCATGATTGATAATGGATCTAATCATACTTTAGTATTCCCACTTTTCTTGAATCCCGTGCGATATCCTTGCTAGACAAACAATCGCTAATTCATATTCCAGACTTTGTTATTCCTATTCCTCCTCTCATTCTCTGCCCCTATCTTGCAGATATATGCATAAATCCCACCTTCACCTTTCTAGTAATCCCCTCCAAAATTCATCGGAACCAACTCGACCTTTCCACCCCGCTTAGCACCTACTCCCCCATCCTCGCCCCCCGTAACCCC
>PQXJ01000736.1:0-11693 GCA_004786225.1 Botryotinia narcissicola | reverse complement strand
TATGGATAGCATTACGCTCCAGGAGCGCTGGCGCTCCTTGACGCTCCATCACGTGCTGAAAGTCATGTGACGCGGTGCTCCCAGCTACCGGCGTAACATTTTATTATCTAATTTGGATAGGACTAGAGCTATTATAATGAATTCCAGTATTTTAGTATATTGCTAATAATATTGAATAACTAAATAATATTGAATACTTTTAGTAATATTGAATTCTATATTATATACATATATATTTCGTAAAATTTCGATACACATTACTATACTAACCCGTATACAGAATACGGGAAATACTATTGCCTACACTGGCCAGGATTGAGTTTGACATAGCTATAAACGAGAACATCAAGCCAATCCCATTCCGTAGGAAGTCGTATATAGAAGATCCCTCAGATGAAACATGAGGCTCTTCTGAGGATTCGAAAGACATCTAGATTGGGGCAGGGGTGATCTTCGCTTATGAATGCGTTTGTGACAATGCGTTGGTCATTTGCCGGTATTGAATAGTCATATTGAAAATTTTACCACGGGTTGAACAGCGATTTGAGCATTTATATATCGAGGCACCACTTGTACTCCAGATGCACAGAGTTCATAGGACCTTAATAATTGGCATATAAAGAATTTGTACAATCTAAGTTACTTGGTGTTGGAGTCGTTCCCCTTAGAAAAAGACAACCAAAACTTCAAAGCCAAGCATTCTGTCCCCTTTTTCTCCACAGTTATTCTGATGATATCAGCATACATTCAGCCAGGGAGAGCAACAATAGGCACAACCCTGGTAATATCCTTTGTTTGCTAGGTCAACAACTGCTTGACATGATTTTTGTATCACCTCTTCGTCCAAGACACTCGAGCTTTCGTCCCTCTTGTCCATCAAAATCACTCTTGAGTCATTATCGTCCTCACTTCTCAACTCTACTCGAAGAAGTCTTGCATTAAGGCCTTTCATGTTCACTTCGAGAACAATTTGACCTCATCCAAATTGGATGATCCAATTCTGCCAGCATAGTGCTGTCAGTTTCCATACCATGCTTCTTCTTTCCTACTTCAATAATCTTGGCCCTTTCTGCTGTCGAGTCTTTTGTAAACGCGAATTTTTGGTCTTCAGAATTTTTGTACCCAGTACCCGTTTATTATTAGACGACTGACCAAGGAGGAAGTAGGATATATTTAATAGTACCTTTTTTCGGATCACTGACTGTCCCGTCCTCGGTCAAGTATTGGAGGAATCCTCCACGTGTCACTAGAACAATATGCTATGCTTCAATCATATAGAACCATATCCGAAGAACAGCAGACTGTGCTTCGACGGCTTCATGATTAGTTGCATAGAAGTCTTTCTGGAAGATGATACAGATATTTGGAACTCCTTCTGATCTTCGTTTAAGATCTTTACTCTCCAAAAGTAGCAAAATCATTACAAAAACCTTTGAAATCCATGTTTACTCCAATAAATCGAAGCCAAGCTTCTCCGGGCCAAAATTTGACCCTCTTTCTTGAACAGTTTGAGAGTTACTACATCCCTCAATATATCCAGTGAAGATCCTGTATCACAAGGTTTTACGTTAACTTCCCTAGCATCAAGTACTAGTAGAAAAGCAACACCAGGCCCAGCAAGTGCATTGCTAAATGCAAAAAGGGTGATTCCAATGGCACGGCGATGGGGTGATGAGAGTATTAAATAAGTATTATCTACGACATCTCAGAGTGGGAACTGGATCTGGAATGTGAAATCTGCGCTGTGATGGGGATCAGCATATGAGTGGGGTATGTACGGAGAAGCAAAACAAACCTTGATATTGTGTGTTCAACCTCAGCGTGTCGAACAAGATACAGATTTGGAGGTGTTTTGAGGGTAATGAATTAATCCAGATCATGTTAAAATTGGAGTTGGTGCTGTAGGAAGAGATCAAGAATGATCGCCGGGAATAGTGTATCATGAACGAAGAGACCTATCCAGAGCGCGATTTTCACTTCACACCTGCCTTTGATTGACTGCTATTGAGCCCTACCTACCTTGTAAATTTCACTAGGGCATTTTATCCGTTAGGTAAAAGCTTCACATGGGCGGGGTCTGCTGCCAGCTATCATACATCCGTGTATACCTTCGCCCATTTGTGGTTGAACCCGAACTTTCGACAACGTCATGCATGATACAGCTTCACTTTAAGGCTTACCACAAGCATTCGTCCAGAAATTTCCATCCGAGGGTAACTAATTTGGTGATATATTTGAATACATGAAGTTGAAGCAGTCGGTATGTTCGAGAGAGGTTACTTGTGACGTCGATGTGAAGCAAAAGATGTTGAAGGATGTGCACGGACCATTTAACTGCTCTTACCGCTTAAGTCTCTTTTTCCTCATGATGATAATGTCTTTGCCCTTGGCGATTAACGACCATCATTTTATAAATAAGATGGATAATTTTAGACTGCATGTGTATCCCTAGATGTTCTCCTTCTAAAACTAGACGAAAATTGGAACTTGCATATACCAAGGCTATCCTAATCGTCTAGTTTCTACACACGACACGAGATACGAGACGAAATGACTAGTAATATGTATGCGAGGTACACATCTCCTATTCCAGCAAGCACACCTGTCACACTATCAAAATGGCCGATTAATCCACCAAGATCTGTATCAGAAAGCTTGTTTCCCATTCTTTTCATCAATTGATAAGAACCTGCATAAATTGGAACTTCTCCTTCCCACAAATCTTCCCAATTAGTTGGTCTGTCGTTTCGTTGTGTCCCCTGTCAATATGACGTTATGCACATTAGTCAATATTGGCACCAAGATTTTACAAACATATGAGCCGCGTCGGTGGGATTGCAACGCGTATGGAAGCGATAGGTAATATATTGTAGGATAAGTTGAATGTTTCTTACATCTTGTAGCATTTCCCTCGGTATCTACTTTCTTTCCTGACTTTCTCGTTCAATTTACTGGTAAAAGCATCAGGAACACTATGGGAGGTTCGGATTCTGCAACCGAAGGAATTCTTCCTGTCTTTCTAGGTTCCCTTCAAGCCTCATTGACAGTTCTTTTAACAATAAGTTATGGAGTTATTGCATCGAGATTTAATTTGTTGAAGGAGTCTTCCACAAGAGATATCTCGAAAACGGCTGTTAGATTGTTTCTACCAGCGCTTTTAATCACAAATGTTGTAGAGGAATTAAAATCAGATACTTCATATTGATATGTACCGGTACTGAGTGAGTTTTACCAAATTGTCTGTGCAGGTACAAAGCTGACGATTGTGAAGTATGGGCTCTGATATATACTCTATCATCAATGGCATTGGGAATGCTTCTTAAAAGAGCTTTTAAATTTCCCGCTTGGTGTGTACCAGCCAGTAAGCTCTCATTTCCTTCCCTATCCCTCAAGCGCAGACCTCTAACAATACTGGAGTTTGCTTCAACAATACTACCGCGCTTCCCCTCCTCTTGATCCAAGCTCTTGACACAGCCGGTATCCTCACCAACTTAACCATGTCCGAATCCGACACCCCCTCCGCAGCCCTCAGCCGCGCAAAATCCTATTTCCTCGTCTCTTCCATGGTAGGAAACAGTCTTACCTTCGCCCTTGGTCCTAGACTTTTAGACGACGAAGAAGCTCCCGACAAACCCGACGAAAACTCAAAACCAAGCCATACACACAGTTCCACTGAAAGCGACGAGGAATATGCGCATCCCACCAACTCTGCCGGACGAACCGCAGAAGAAGAGGAAGAATACTCAAACGAAACATCCACTCTTCTTCCACGCAGCGTTGCCCGAAGCAGATCTACTGCCGCCAAAAAATCAAAGAAAGAATGGAAGAAAATCCCTATCAAGATTCGAAATGTAATATCAACTCTCTATAGTTTTATTAACGCCCCTCTCCTAGGCGCTCTCATCGGTTCTCTCCTAGGCCTTACTCCCCCTCTCCACCGCATCTTTTTCGCCTCCCCCTCATCCGGCGGTATCTTCAAAGCCTGGCTCACCACCTCCCTCAAAAATATCGGCGAGCTATTCGCCGCCCTCCAACTCGTCGTCGTAGGCGCCAAACTTTCCTCTTCCCTCTTACGCATGAAGAAAGGTGAATCCAGCGGAAAAGTCTCCTCACTTGTCGTCCTCACCATCTGTTTTATCCGCTTCATCTTATGGCCTATCATCAGCATCGGAGTCATCTATCTCATTGCTTCCCACACAGGATGGTTGGATAACGATCCCACATTATGGTTTGTATTGATGTTGATGCCGACTGGGCCATCGGCCACAAAACTCACAGCGCTGGCGGATGTAAGTGGTGCAGACGAGGAGGAGAATATGGCGATTGCGAAGTTTATAACGGTGGCTTATGCCATCAGTCCGTTGATTTGTTTTGCGGTCGTGGGGAGTTTGAAAGCGTCTTTAGCGATTAAGGGGTGAGAAGCGAGGGGCACAATAGCGGGTGTTTTTCGTGGGAAATAAGATTGGATGGGGAAGTGATATGCAATGCGAGAAGGACTTACTCTGGGTACATAGTGGGTATTGCAAAGTATTGGATATACCTTGAGGATTTTTCGATAGATATAGAAATAGATAGAGTAAATCAAAAGTCGGTTTACATACAAAACTGGTCTCAGCCCCCCTCCCCCCTCCGAACTCTTAAGACACAAGTTTTGATCCTTCACTGTTCCCTCGTAACTTAGTTGAACGATTGTTTAATAGTTCAAAGTGCGTGCATATAAGATTGGTCCTCGCTAATTTTATACAAAATAACCCTTTGAATCCTTTTCCGTTTACATCTCCGACTTGACATCATTTGTACTCGTTCTCAAAGAATCCCCGGACGGAGCTCGAAGTTAATATCCATATTCCATCAATCCTCATCTCACCACTTGACTTAAATTCAACAATCAAAAGAACGTATTCTGTTATGCAACATTATATTGAGTACATTGGATACTAAGGTAAAGCATCCAGGTATCTATAGACTATGGATCACTTTTTAACACAACGCCGAGACTCCTACAATGCACTCGTTCTATACATCGGTATCTATCTTCAAATGTCGATTCCCTTCCCCCATTTCATCCACTTATCTCCATATCATATGCTTAGATCATGCTCAAGATCAAATTCGAGCCCATATTACCCACCATCTTTTCCTTTCCACCCTTTGCTTTCTTTGCAGCACCCTTTCCACTGGCCTTCTTGTCCTTTTCCTTTGCCTCAATCTCTTCTCTCTTACTCTTCTGTTCCGCAGTCTCTTCCTTTGCCGCTTTCTCCAACTTCTTCTTGTTCTTAATCAAAATTTTCTTAACTTCATCCTTCTTTCCAAAGGATTCGGATTCTAATAATGCAACTACCACGAAAGAACTAGATCCAGTGGCCCATTCGACAATAAACTCTTTAATATGGGGATACAAGATATCCGCAAAGTTCAATGCTGGTACGATTGGCACAACGGACTTAGTAGCTGGGTCATAACGACCGCCTGCAATAAGAGCTTTAATCATCTTTCCACCGAAAGGTGTGCTTGCGATATGGGAAGGAGGTTCTGTACTCATTGCGCCTTCCTCGACAGGAGGTTGAATATATGTTGGGTCTCCAGATACAGCTTCGGCGAGTGCTTCAATAGCTGGTGATTTATCACCTTCGGCGCCAAAGAGAACCTCAGTTACGTATTGACATCCGAAAGATGTGGCGATGAGTTCTCTAGCTGCAGAGGCGATAGCCTTGAGGAGGTAGGGGGAGAGAGACTTGACTAATTCTTGGCGACGAATTTCTGGATCTTTCTTGGAGGTAGTAGTTTTAATTGTGTCAACTTCAGTGAGGATTTCGAGATCGGAGTTATGGCTTGCTGGGAATAGAGATTTTGAGCGACTTTGGAAAAGGTAAAGAAGTGTAGTACGGGCGTTGAGATCGTTATCGGAGAATGTAATGTTTTCGACTTGCTTCTCTTCGTCCTTGCTAAGCAATTCTGGGAAAATAGACTTCGCAGTCAAGACGGTATCATCAATGACTTCGTATGCCGTGAGGATAATGATATGCCCATTTGGATCTCCTGCCATCAATTGTAATGTATCCTTGTACATCTTGAGGATATGTTTACGGTCCTTGGCACCTCCATATGCTAAAGCAAGACAAACGACTCTTGCTCCAGACTTAGTGAATGCCAAGTTCTTCATCAAATCGCCTTCCTCATCTCCCTTCAATAACTCGATAAAGTCGGTGATCTCTTCGGTACCTGGCTTAGCGTTGAGGAAGTATTGCAACATAGCATCGTGAAGGAGAGTGAAACCGTTGGTTTTCTTCTGTAAGAGATGGTTGATCATTTCTTGTAGATATCGCATGATAGGTTCTCGCTTTCCAGGTTCAGCAGCCAAAATCTCCGAGAGCTCTCCAGTCAAGAATGTAGAGGTATCTCTCTCCATAACGGCGAATTCAGCGCCATACCATTCTCTAAGAATAATAGCTCTCTGTTGCTTGGTAGCGACTCCACGGTAGATATCATCGAGAATCCATCCAGCTTCAGGGTGCTTGATAAGTCGACGAACATGTCCATAAAACTCGGGAACAATCAGATCTCTAATTTCATCGTCTCCCTGAACCAACAGTTTTCCAATCAAGAACTTGGCGTATCTACTCTCGGCTAATTGACGATATGTTCCCGCAAGCTCCTTTGCGATCAATCGTTTTTGCTCTGGGTTGGAATATTTGATTGCGGTTTGGACAACTCTTACACTGTCATGCTTAAGAACAAAGTCCTTGATTCTGCCAGTGATGAGCTCGAAAAGTTCCTCGACTAATTGTTTTCTCTCCTCCTTTGGGACATGCGACTTTCGGCGTAAACGTTCCCAAATCTTCTTCGTGCGTGCCAATTGATCTGCTAATGGTTTTGCCGCCTTTCTCTCATTTGCCAATTGCTTTTGTTTCGCATGTGCCTCTTTCGATGATTGACCTATGATATGTAAGTATGAAAACCCTTAAACATAATGCTAGGAGGGAGCTCACTGTTTGCGGCAACAGCCTTAACTCTGTCTGGATGTAAGCCTTCAATGTCTTTCATTTCCGTATCTCCATCCTCGCTATCCGCAGAAGCAGAGTCCAAAGCAGCTCCTCCATCATCAGAGTCCGAATCCTCTTCACTCTCAGATTCGACCTTCTTCACAGGCTTAGATTTCGAGTCCTTTCCCTTTTTCCCTGAATCAATTTTCTCTTTTTTATTCTCCTTCACATGACCATTTTTCGCAGGTGCCGACTTTCTCTTCATACCTGTCACCATTGTCTTCGATGTTGTTACTGGAGCCATTTTGGTACAATTGTTGATTTTATTTCCACGGATGGGCTGCCTCGTGGTTTACTTGGGGAACTTTTTTTTGTCTGATAAAAGATAAACTTTTTCAAATCGGCGCTAAGCTAATCTTGGGTAGCATAACTTTAACCCACCACCCCACGAAATATATCGAAGGCTTTTGTTTAAATGGAAATAGTAAAGCGATTGCACAAGATGGTAAGAGAAGATCAAATTGAGGAGAGGGAGGTCCTCGACAGTATTTTCCCAGAGGAAATTCATGGTATGTTTGTTCTGGCGACAATTCTCAGTGCTTTGTTCCAGATTCTTGTCCTCCCCGCAGGAAACCCTCCTAACACTCTTCACAGATATATCAGAGACGGAATATCGAGTTTCGATTCTACTCGACGTGACAAACCAAGATGGCGATGAAACAGAACCTCCGACGATGCTTCTACAAGTCAAATACCCAGAAGAATATCCCGAAGAACCGCCTATTCTAGATTTACTACCAACTCCGAATGCGCCTATTCATTCATTTTTCAGTGTCGCAAATGATAAACAAATTCTCCTTGATGGACTGGCGGAGACAATTGAGGAGAATATGGGAATGGCTATGATCTTCACATTGGTCTCTACTCTGAAAGAAAACGCAGTGCAACTTATTGTGCAAAGACAGGAAGCAAAGGAAAAGGAACACGAGCAGAAATTGTTGGCGGTAGAGGCCGAGGAAAATAAGAAGTTCCATGGAGAGCCGGTTACGAGAGAGTCATTTATGAAGTGGAGAGAGGGGTTCCGAAAGGAGATGGAAGAAATTAAGGTCAATGAAGAAGCAGAGGAAGAAGCGGCAGAGAAAAAGAAGAATAAGGGGAAGGAAGCTGTTATTGCGCTTACTGGAAGACAGCTTTGGGAGAGAGGTATGGCTGGGAAGGTTGAGGAGGATGAGGATTATGATGATGTACCTATTGAGGGTGTGGATAAGTTGAAGGTTGAAGTATGATTATATGGTTACATATTATTCCCAGGTATGGAGTTGCATTGCTGGCGTTGGTTTGGGGCAATTTACAAAGAGATTTTGTCCATAAAAGTAGATATCATACGGAATGAAGTGAGAGGAGGATTAAAACATATCCAAACTCGCCGTTTGTATTGGATGCGCAATGATCATTGCCATAAGTCTTTTCATTATCTATCAGTCATCACATAACAGCTCATTCGTTGAGCTCGCCCTGTACAAACGCCGTGATATACTTCCATGTTCCTTTGGAATCAAACACTTTTCGACTCTTGTACCCAGAAAATCTTTTTTATGATTCGGCCATTTCTTCGTCGTCATCACTATCCTCCTCCCAGCCCTCTCCATCGTCTCCAAGTTCAACCTTAGCGTTCGTGACCTCCTCACCCAATTCAGCGTTCAATATCGAAATCAGCTCCTTAGCGTGAGCACCAAGACGCTCATCTTCATAATCTTGTTGCTCGAAGAGTCGAAGACAATGGTTTAATCACTGTTGACTTGAAATCCAAGAGACCCTCCAACTCTCTCCATCGCCGTTACTCTCTTGTTGTTTGTTCTCCCCGTTCTTTTGTTTCTCTCCCATGATATACAATCCCCAACCACCCAAGTACCAAACCTCGACACTGGTATCATCTTCACCAACCAAGCGCTCTAGTACTTCGATGGCCTCTGTATCCATGTCCGCCTCCATCTACAATCTCGCGAGACTGACTTTCGTAGTGAAATCCGGAACGACATCACTCTCGGGAGGTAAATCTTTCCACAAATCTAAACTTCTTTTCAATGCTGCTTGCGCATCTTCCATTCTAGTTTGTGATATCCTGACGTTTGCCAATGTCTGCCATGGTTCAGGATAATTTGGTGCGACCATAGTAGCTTCTGTGACCAATGCCTCGCATTTCTGTTCCGCATCCTCTTCCCATGATAAATCTGTCATATAAACTTCGACAACACCGCAGAGCGCCACAGCCAACTTCCTCCTCTTCTCCTCCAGAGTTGCGAGCCCCGCCTCATCCAACTTATTCTTTTCTGCCTTCTCCAATAAAGCGCCAATCTGTGCCTTCAAACTAATGGCCCCCTTTTCATACCATCCGACACTATCCTCTCCACCCTCCTCACTCAATTGTGCCAACCATAAAAATTTCTCAGCTCCACCTCCAACTTCCTCACTCACCTCACCGTCCTCATCGATTCCAGCTGCTTGCATAAAATATTGTCTCGCCGAATCGACATCACCCAATTCTACATGAATTTCACCTAACAAATTTAAGACGGGTAGTGCTTCAATTGCTTGGACATCCACCAATTCCAAAGCTTTCTTCGCAAAAGGTACAGCACCTTCAATGTCGCCCTCTTGTAGACGATTCGTTGCTTTTAGTATTAGATCCATTGGGTTTGCGGGCGGTGAAGAAGCTTTTGTAGATTTTGCGGAGGTGCGATTGAGGGCTGCTTTTTCGCTTTTGTTATTTTTCTTGTTTCCCGGCTTTGTCTTCGCCATCTGAAAAGTTTTACGACTGTAGAAAAAGGTTCGATGGTTGGTGGGGTGATTACTCGATGCTGAAAAAAAGTTTCTGGGGAATGGGCAGAAAACAACTTTTTTTCTGACGATAAGCTTGTCGATAACGCTAATTCTCGAATCTGCCTCGCCAAATTCCATCATAGGCACCCAACCTAGTAGGTCTTGCATTTTCGGCATTCTAGACAATCTGAAGACTGTAATTCCAGAAGTTTGGATTTCGAACTTGTGCTTGATCTGTTACCATGATTCGGAATCTTCTTGTCTATAGTTGAGAAAATATAAGACGATGTAGAACAATTGTTTCACATGATTCTGTAAGTAGTGTAGAAACCGATGTCTCCTGAGCAGGCTTGCCATACCGCACTACTAGTGATAGCCATACCCTCTAGATTCGATTATCGCCTGTACTCGTTAGACGTCACAGAATAAGCCTCGTGTTATTAAAGTTCTACATTATCATTATACCAGCAGCTTTGCGGCATCTGGAATTGATGTACGACCCTCGCCACAATATTTCTAAGACCAGTTCCCAAGCGATTGTAGGTATACTGGTGCAGTATATACAAAAATTCAATCCAAACGCCTATTAGTTTCTCCTTTCCAGAAGATTGATACTCATCATTACGCCCTAGCGAACCTCATCTATCTCTACCTTTGGAGTCGTGCTGTTTGGCTTCGGGATATTCCCGAGCTCTTCTCCTGTCCCACTTTGACCACGCTTTCTACCTGGCATATGGAACGATGGGAGTGCTTCATCGCCGAATTTCGAAAAGAACCCCTTCTTTTTGACCTGTTTGGCAGGGTCATTGGCGCCATCATTTAGCCCTACATCTTCGAATCCTTCTTCGGCCGTTGGTGGCTGTCTATCGAATCGTCTATCACCAATAGCAGATCGCTGCATTCGAGGTAGTCTTGCTGAATCAAGACTTTGTCGTCCAGCGTGTCCATCGATGGGGCTTATGGGCGATCTAGCGGAGATATCCTTGCAGAGATCAGAGACCGACCTACTTGCATCACGATTGTGAAAATCTCGACTTACAAATGATCTTCTGTATGAATCAAACGACTCTCTTGAAATTGGGAAAGGATCAATCGCATCATTTGAGGTCGTTCGGGTATTGATTGAGGTTGCAGAAAGATTGCTCTTGCTGCGAGGCCAGAAACTCTTCTTTTCAGGCGGGGACGGCTTTGAGACTAGTTAGTTAAATTGACATGTCGTGGGTTTGCCTATACTGACAGGTAGATACACGCCACTATCATTTACAACTATACATTTCTCCCGTTAGCCCAAGTTTTCCCATTGCTTCCGGGCGACCCTGGTTGCTTCTAAACAAAGGCATCATACCACTCATTTTATACTCCGGAGGTTCTTCGCTCTTCGCTGTTTTGATACTCATCGAAGATGCTCGAGAAGCTTGTGTAGAAACTTGTTTGAAGGAAGGGCGGGGAGATACAGTTTGGTCTTGAGACGGCTGCAACCCAGCATCCTGTTTCCTTGCGAATGGATTTCGAATAATCGGTATTTTTATGTCTTGTATAATGAATAACAGAATTGAGCAATTACGAGATATAAATCAATTTTCTTTGGAACTCAAACTTGGAAACGAAGTGGGCTGGTGAATTTGAACCATTCGAGGACTGAACTTTAAGACTCGAGAGTTTAGCATTGACGTCTTCGTTGCAAGAATTGGTTGATTGGTCGTTTATTTGGAAACGATTTTTCCCTAAGCCACTCGGACGCTCAGTGCTCCGTTTTCTGGGCTGATCACGAGGGTCAGTCTCCATTATTTGTTATCTTATCCTCAGACCCATCGGTGATTACATAATAAAACCAGGCTTGAGGCCTGGATTTCGAGGCAGGAGCCTCCCGAAGGTTCACTGTAGGGTCTG
>PQXJ01000735.1:0-11705 GCA_004786225.1 Botryotinia narcissicola | reverse complement strand
TATAAATTTGAATTGTTATTAATTTTTAAAGTTATTCAAAATGGGTGATCGAGATCGTGCATATAGCAGGGACGTGCACGTAGTAGGGAAATCGGTTATCGCCAGGCATTAATAAAAGACAAATAAGGAAAACCCAATCTTAAATCACGTACTCAAAATCAATGACTGAGAACACTAATAGCATTCAAGAAGATCCGATGGGTGTGGATTTCCTGACACGTGCGGTATAAACGTGTGTCCTACTAGAATAGCCATGCCTTATGATAATAAGAAACTCTGTAGTACCGAGAATTCATGCATTCTTTACATTATCCGAGCTATTCCCTCATGACACATGATCCCACTCAACTCAAACCACCAGTCACCTCTGAGCCTCCATTACTGAGCCTCAAATTCTGCTTTATAAACTCCGCGAAGTCTACGACCATATGAGCTACCTCTCGTAATTTTAGCCTTGGCAACCGTCTCTCCTTGCTCGTCGAACGTGTTAGAAATCATGTTCCATCTCTGAAAATTTAGTCCATGGACAAAGGCGGCTAACTTCATCTGATAAAAGTCGTCATCATTAATTCCAATTATGACCTTCAATTTCTTGATGTTGAATTTGTTGAGAACTTCAACCATCTGCTTCAGTTTTTCGACTCGATTCTTGTAAATATCACGTGATTGATGTTGTGCGGGCGCTTAGAGTCGGTTCTTTATATCATAGATGAATGTAGCATACAAAGGCAATGTCTTAAGAAGCGAGGGCAGATCGACAATGAATCCAGTGTTGACAAAATCGAGGTCGATAATGAGCTGCTTAGTCTCGCCAACCTGTCCAATGGCCATCGAATCATGTTGATGAATAGTTTGAATGAGCTGCTCAGCCTTTTCCTTCTCCAGCTTCAAATTCTCTACTCGTTGCTTTTCCGCCAATGTCTTATCCTCACTATAGATGGTTGCGGCCCGAGGAGCTTCGACTCTTCCGCGGTTGTTCTGGCAACCCATGATAACGAGTGAAATTTGATGGTGGATTGAGAAATTAGAATTGCAGGTGAAGAGATGTTGAATAGATAGAAGAGATTGTTTTCTTCTTCAAGTTTTTGGTCTCGATTATTTTGAGATTGATAGAATCTTTTAGTATGTTGTTGATGGATTTTTGAATATTTTTCTTTAGTTTGAAGATGCCATTATATCTTAGACTTGTTACGGCATATATCTTAGTGACTTGATCTCAGGATGTACAGCCGTATCAAGAACGGTTTTAACATCAAACTGAGCTGTACGCCAGCTTTGAATGACCTGAAAATACAATATCGTGCAGCTTTGATACGGCATATTGAAAATAAATTCCAGGCTGCGAGGGAAACTCGCTTTCAGAATTGAAATGTCTCGTTTTCTTTCCTTTGTTGCAATTATCGTCAGGCAAGTGAAATGTTTTGAATGAAACAGAAGAGAGCGATGATATCTAGCGATAAGAGTCTAGCATGCCTTTTATCAAAATGGTCAAGCTGTTCGAAGCATAGGCAAGGTTTTCAAAGGAAAAGTATAAAGGGGCAATTCGAGGCCATTGGCTTTTCCTGTGTACTGCAGTGGAAGAGTCTCCATTGCAGCAAGTTGCCAGTATTCCACTCTCACCCCTTGACGGGACACACCACTATTTTAATTTTGATTATGAACTTCAAACCTAAATGTCCCTTAACTTTTTGGCAACCGATAAGAAGGTTTACGGGTCCGAGAATCAATTCTGCGTCCAGCTGGATTTCTTCTTGAGATACTTGTCTCTGTATATCTTTGCTATGGTGATAGGCAAAGGTATGCTAGATCGACTTGATGCTTTCAATCGACTCCTGAATTCTTCTTAAAATTGATTTTGATATCTCTAACAAACATTTGTGAGTTTTTCAAATGTTTATACTTTCATCAGGATAATGAGCAAGCAAGCAGCTCATTGGCTGGTGAAGATGTTGACTCTAAAAAGACAGCTCGAGATGCGAGAATGATGTTTCCCGATCCGCCCCAGATACGGAAATATCTGCAAACAAAACCCCGAATTGTTGATCTAAGGCCTGCTTAGGCTTCTCTCTAGGATGGGAACATACTCATTCTCGGAAGAATGCAGACTTCAATTGCTCGGAAGTATTCGTCAACAGACACTAGCTCTGTGAGACGGCTTATGTAGTCTCATTACACATCAAACTTGTGAGTGTGATTCACGGGACCCTGGTCTTTTTGACTCTGTGTAATTCATACGCTAACTAACTTAGAGTTTGTTAAGGCTTGTGCAATCTGAGGATTGGAAGCGTGATCTTGCAAGTGCCATCAGACTGTTTGACTGTATTCACCTCAGATGCCACGTTGCCGCAGCTAGAGTCTCGCTTGTACATTTCTTTCGATTACAGTGCCACTTTTCAATCAATTCGAGTCTAGTTTCTATATTTTTGATTGCGCTCAGGTCGCCCGAAAATATTTCAGTACAAAATGCTTGGAAAGTGTCAAGCTGGCTTAGTGGCATATATGTTGTTCACTGCGCTCAGGCAGCCTCCAAGCCTGGGTGAAGCACTTGCGGCTCAACGGTTATGAAGTTCTAATCAACGTTCACAGCAGGCGAATTTGTGTGCTTGTTGGAATAAATGTGGTATAATCTTCTTCATCGGCCTCGTGTGCTTGCTCATCATTGAAAAATCAAACTGTAGAACTATAATAACACCGAAACAAGAAACACTCAAGCACAGCATATATCTATGCTCCGAATAAGAATGTTTGGCTTTGGTCGAGACCAATATGATATAGGAAAGCACAGCAACGAGATGGTTATGGTTTTGGACGAGCGCTGCAATACATGTGGTGCCAACCTAAGAATAGTGAGAACAGATGTAAGGGGTTTGGGATCGAGGAGAGCTGCAAATACAATTAAGAAGATGTTATCGTATCCGTGGAATATAGTTTCCAAGATGTACGTCGGTAGTATGACCATATTTTTTACGTTGCATTATATATTTCTATCGTGTTGTATCCAATCCTCTTGAGAACACAATCATATATAAGCAATAAGTTGCTTGGAACCAATCTTTCGCTGATGGACAAATATACTGAGTCTGTGGTACAGATCATTACAGTAATGGTGACATTAAAAAGTAAATCACTGGTGAAGAGAAAGGGGTCGGAAAAGACAATAGTCGTCTTTGTGGGGAACTCTGGACCTGATGAATTTCATGGGGATTTATAGATATGGAGAAGCTGTTAGTGGCTTAATTTGTACTCCGGTACAGGCGGAGGAGCATGTAATGAGTTATATATATGTAATTGTAATAATCAATAGGAGAATGGGAGTCTGAACTCTAAAGAAAAGAAAACATAGGGGGAGGCCCGTGGGACAATTATACATAAAATCGTGTAATTGTGCAGTAAGTCAAGATATCAAGGTAGATGCTATCGTTATTATATACTCATATGTATTATCTCATGCGAAGTCATGCGTATCTTAAAAAGGATATCCGACTCATCCATACGAGTATCGGATTAACATTTAACAACTTCCATGATAAGGAAATATGGGGCAACAAGGCGACCACGTTTGACGAATGGAAGTTATTTCCCTTAAGCTGTACTGCTCTTTACTTCAAGCCTCGCATTCTTCAATAATCTACGTTATCTTCGTGTCTATCACGGATTCACGGTACATACTATAATCCGCTTACATGTCGTGTAACAGAGTTCGGAAACTTCAGTGTCGAATTCTAGAAGGAAAACCTAGTCCTAGGCTTAAGTCTGACCGGCCAGTTTGCTGGAACAGAATATCCAGTAGCTCCCATAACGTGGGGCCCCAAGTTAAAAACTAGAATTGGCAATGTTTTACTTTTCCGTTCCCAGTCCTCCCCTCCTGTTCCTCTCCTGTTCATATCCTGTTCCGTTTCTTTGCAGATTCCGTAATAGTTTCACGAAACTGCTTCTTCTTTCCATTTTTCAATATTTGCAAGCAAACTATCCCGTCTAAACTATGGATGAGAAAAGAAGTAGTGATTGAGGGTTGTGGACGATCACGTGAAGTGTAAGCACGTGATGCCAGGGGAACGATTGCTTTAAACCGGAACCGTTCTTCCTATCCTTTTCAATCTTTATTATTCTTTTCCATCTCCTACCTCAATTTGAACATTTTGTCTCCATTCCCATCCTGAACAAAATCCTGTGCACTTTTTCCTGCTCCTGATGGCAAGCGCCAGCAAGCCTCACCCGTCCCGGACCCCAAAAGAGTATAGGTGAGACTTGGAGAAGATCAACATGACAATTCTGTGACCAATTACCAGCCATACATTATGTATGTCCATACAATTGACAGATGGATCTGCAGTACCCTACCTATTTCTTGGCTCGGCACTTGACACATGTAACTAACCGCAGATAAACCGACCCCCGGAAACATTCTATCGGAAATGACGGCGAAAAGATCCACAGTAAACCAACGAATCTGAGGAATTAAGCGAGACTCAACCGAGATTCACAATCTTTTGGGAAAAAAAGGATAAATCTTCTTCCCATCTCGTATCCACACTTTTGACGCAACGCATAACCACCTGCGAGATTTGCGATGTCTCCGCGCGGAGTAAGGTTACTCCACACGCAAAAATGCATAACCCTTATTCCCCAGAATATACTCATGTCTGTATAAAGAACACTTTCCTGGGAATTATCTCCATTTTTAATACCAATTCAAACGTGTAAGCATACTAGGTGATATGGTACAGACGTAGGTATGGAGCCCTCGGAGCGGAAATCTTTGGGACCCACTCATTAATTATGAAAATACTTTCCTCCGCTCTTTTTTTTTCGATCAATATTATCTTGCGTCTTGTTTTCTTGAATCTTTTTTACCTACTCGTCGCTGTCTATCACATATATCAAAAGATAAAGCGAAGATGGGTATCCTTACTATGGTCGAGGATCGGCCTACGCCAAAAAGCGTTTACAATTGGCGCGTCTATGTATCGGCTATGACAGCTTCATTCGCCGCGTGTATGATTGGATACACAACATCATTCATTGGAACAACCGTCAATCTTGATTCTTTTAATGCAGAATTTGGACTTGATAAGTTGAGCGATTCGGGCGCCAGCTTAATCCAGGCGAATATCGTATCGTTGTTCCAAGCTGGTGCATTTTTTGGTTCTATATTTGCTTATGGTACCGTGTACTATGCTGGAAGACGAATCACCCTCTGGACGTTTGTCAGTGTATTTATTCTTGGTGTTTGTATTACGTTCGCTTCAATTGGTGGTCATATCGGCCCGATGTATGCTGGAAGAGTCATCTCGGGTTTCGGTGTGGGGGGATGTACCATGATTGTAGGTTAACTCTTATCTCCTATCCGGGGTCAATGCTCACCCATCAAAGGTTCCCATATACATTTCCGAAATTGCACCTCCCGCTATCCGTGGTCGCCTTGTCGGTACCTACGAACTCGGCTGGCAGATTGGCGGTCTTGTTGGATTTTGGATCAATTTCGGAATGTCTCAAAGTGTGCCATATGGTCGTAACCAGTGGCTCATTCCATTCGCCGTTCAATTGATTCCCGCCGGTATCGTTCTTATCGGTAGTCTCATATTCTTGAAAGAAACTCCACGTTGGTTGTGGACTCGAGGTCGTCGAGAACAGGGTGTCGAGAATCTGTGCTATATCCGACAACTCAAGCCTGATGACACTTATATTTTGGAGGAGATTGAGATGATGGATCTTCAAATCAATGATTTGCCTACTGGATTCATCAAACCACTTCGCATGGCGTTTTCTGATAACAAAGTATTATGGAGATTGTTCCTCGGACACATGCTATTCGTTCTTCAAAATTTCGCCGGTATCAACGCTATCGTAAGTATAATATACTACATTACTCTATCCCAGATACAAACGTTCCATACTGACCTGCACCCAGAACTATTACTCTCCTACCATCTTCAAAACTATGGGAGTAACTAGCACCGAAACTGTTGAACTAATGACTGGCCTCTTCGGCGTGGTAAAATGTATCATGACCGTTCTCTGGCTCACAATATTTATCTATAAACTTGGCCGCCGCACTCTCTTCATTTCCGGTGGTATCGTCGGCGCAATCCTCATGTTTATAATCGGTGCCTTAATCGCAACTGCGAAAGACAACACTGGTGAAGGACTCGACTCCCAAGGTATTGTCACTATCTTCATGATCTATCTCTGGACCTGCATTTATATCACTTCTTGGAACGGTACCCCCTGGGTTGTAAATGCAGAAATGTTTAGTCATGCTACACGTAACGTTGGACAAGTCGGAGCCTCCATGGCAAACTGGCTCTGGACTTTTGTCATTGCACGTGTTACTCCTAACATGGTAGCAAGCATGGGAAAGAATGGTTTCGGAATGTATTTTTTCTTCGGCTCAATCACCGCTCTCGCAGTCATCTTCACCTGGTTCCTCATCCCCGAAACAAAATCCGTTCCGCTTGATCGAATGGACGATTTATTTGCGGCAAGACCAGTTCGTGCCGCGCAAAAGATTGTTATGGAAGATTTGGCAAGAAATACGTTGGAATTTTCGAAGATTGATAGGAAGGAGGAGAGTTCGCTGGCGCAGATCGAGAGAGCTAAAGAGGCGGAAGATGCAAGCCAAAGCGAGAGGCAGAGCGATTAGATTAATGGGAAACTAGAAGACTTGAATGATTCACGACTTTGTATGATATGATGTTAGATTTTATTGTTACCTTTAGGCGTACAATATCCATAGAGTAGACAGCATTTTAGATTATATATAGAATATTTGTTGATACAACGTTGAAACCAATTACTTTATCTTGGTCATTCCTGTTTTGGACCACATTTTTATATCAAATACCACCAGTGGATGTACGGACTCACGGGGCAGTACAAAAATAAACTTGTAAATACCTTTTGATATATTGAATTATTTATTTTAAAAATTAGTATAATCTTTTAATAAAGATAAAACAATCAAAATACAAATTCTAATAATGTAACGTATGGGGAACTCGGACATATAAGGAACTCGGACACTTTTTCAATTATTCTATACGCAATCTTGTTCTACAAGCTATATAATCCTCCAATTCCAATTCCAAATCACTTAAACTATTCTCTAACTTTTCTTCTTCAATCTTTTCTTCTAATTCTTCAATTGAATATTTGCATAACTATTCTCGTAGCTTTTTCTCCTTCAGTTTTTCCTTTACCTTATATATCATTTTTGTCACGCATCGCACCCAATCGCAGTTGCAACCGCTCACGTGCGCGCTTGCGCATGTGCACGATCACGTGTACATAGCTAGTATATAAGTGTACTCTACAAGCGCTTTACTCCCAATTCTGTAATTATAGATTTTAAGAATAAATTATATCCTACTCTCGTAATTCTTTTAAGACAAAGTGTTATATTATTTACAATCTATTATATAATTGTATGGCTATTTAGTGTCATTCAAATAATATCCTATAACTTAATATCTTCTTGAGTGAATTGTATAATTCAATATCATTTATATAAAGAAAATCTATTTCAATTAAGATTTAATAAAGATATTCCCTCAAATATATTAAATTACAAATATCGCTATTATATCTTCTATATTATTTAATTTGGGCTATAATCCTTTTACTCTGAAAGACTTATATCACTCATCTATCAATCAAGCTTCTATATTCAATAATAATCAATTTTAATAAAATAATGATAATAATCCTTATAATTCTAATATAAATATAGGTAGATGTAGAAAAAGTAAAGAGTATAGAAATAATTCCTTAATTGAGATATTAATTCTCGAGGGTAATAAGCCCAAATCTTCTTTTTTAGGTTAGGAAGAGTAAGTACTAATAATAAAAGAGCTGTAAAACGAAATTGCAAAACTCAAAAACAAATTTCTATAACATAATCCTAATATCACTTGCTTATTTCAATCTTCAAAATAATAATAATAATATTATACATATTCCCTTATAAATCACAAAATCCGAACTTCTAATATTCCCATCGATTTTATTAAAAGGATATCTTCTACTACCAGAAAAAAAAAGAATAAAAAAACCTTATATTCACAAAGCTATTCTTTGTAACAATCTCTTCCGAGTATTGGTAATAGATTCTACTCATTATTAATCGCAACCCCTCATAATCTATAAATTCACTAAATACTCTACTTTCACTTATTTACTATTATAATAGAGTATCTATATATTTCAAAACCTATCAATTTTTTATTCAAACTCAAAAATAATATAAAGCCAAAAACAAGCTTATAACAACTATTAGTTACCAAACAACTCGAATTTTATAAAAATTCGCTTACCTCAAAAGTATAATAACAATCTTATATAATAAATCAAACAGAAGAAAAGATATAAGAATATATATTCATATTGTACACTCAAGTATCCCACTTGATAAAACAATAATTGATTAATCAGCTCGCAGTTATTTATAAGAACCCGATTGAAGCCGATTATACTCAAACTAAATACAAACACTAATTAATTCCTAATAATACATAATATATAAACTTTTTAGTATAATACTATAGATTCAGATTATTAGCTACACAAACAGAAATCACTAATCAAAAAATACTTTTTTGTAATCTAAAAAGAAAAATATCTGATTTCCTTTAATAAACTATTAATTTTCACATTAAAGAATGTTATATTACTGAGAATCTAGCTGAGAAGCTTATAAAGATCAACAAACTTAAAATTATTCTTTGAGAATATAATCGTTATAAAACAATTAAAGAAATATCTCTTAAAAAGCTATCTAGTAACACTAATTCATTAATTACCCCTAAAAGCACTTCCCGCCCATCAAATAATTTAAACTCATCTACTCAGTTTCAAATCTAATATCCCCCTTGTACTCCTATTAGTTATACAAAAACTTTTAATTTAAATAATATTCTATCTCCATTAAATATTTTTAATCATAATACTATTATTTCTATACTTTGTATAAATCACATTTTTACTCTACACATGGATAATATAAGTGTTATAATTAAAATTTAAGAGATTATAGATAATAAAGAGTTTTATAATATAGAAAAGAATGTCAAAAAGGATATGAATCTAAAAGTACAAATAGAAGCTATTAAATCCATTTATAATACTAAAAACCGATATTTAAATTAAAACACTTAAACTAAAGTTCCCGCCTAAATGTAATCCGGGATATAAGATTTCTTGATTTGATAAAACTAATAGAAAGTGATTCTATAAACCTATCCTGCATACTTTTGAAGAATAAATATTCATATAAAACCCAAGCTTTTATAGATTCCGAAGCGAATGATTATACTTTCATTAATAAAACACTTATCACGGGGCGGGCAGGTAGGAATAGAACTCTAATAACTTTGTCCTAATTTCGGCAAAGTTATATCAATTTGGATAATGAATTCAGATTAGAAATTAAGATATAACTTAAAGAATTATAATATAGAATCTTTTGAATTAAAGATATATAGAACTTTTCTAAGTGAGCTAATTCAATCAGGCTTTAGCTTATTTGTGTTTTGGTGTGAGTGCCCAATCCGATTCTTTCTGAGGGGATCAATATATTATGTGATCTTATATTATAATAATATTTCTCTTTTAAGAGCTAAGCTCTATTGAGGTGAAGGTATTATAATTCGATTATTTGGAGGCGGATAGTATTCAATTAAGCGGGTTCTGGTTTATCAGGGTATTTTTAATGGAAATTGCGAATCAGTTTTTGTACATTCTTTAGGTAGCTTGTAGGTTCTTCGGTCAGCGCCTTGTAATTGATCTAGTGAATAATATATTTCAGATGAGGTTCTTTATAACCTTTTCTCTTCTAATAGAAGTTCAGGATTTCGGCAGCTTTGAATTACTCTAAGTCATCGATTTCGATAAATGGTAACAATAGGTTGCACTACTTAGGGATAGAATTATTATATATAGAGTATAATAAATTAATATAAAAGATAGAGTGAATCCTTATTGAAATAGGGAGTTTCAGTTTATAGGCATAAGGGCCTATCATATTTAGGATCTTGAAGAACCCAAGATTCTTCTAATCAAGCTTTTTTTGTAAGTATAGGGTCTTGATGTTTTTAGTATTCAATTAGACTAAATCATTATTCAGATATCTATAAACAAGGGAATGATGAATATTAGCATTCTTCGAGTATTGAGCCTAATTGGCAGTCAATTTGATTTATAGATATAAGGAGATAATTTCCATTTTAATAACGAATTCTTTAGTATCTTATATGACAAGGTGGGTACTCTAGAATAATATGAGCTTGAAGTTTAGGCAGGAGTGAAACCTGTAATTCAAGAAGAATAGGGTTATTCAAATGTTTTCGAACCAGGTATTATTAATAGAGAATTCAATAAATAAAAGCCACTCTACCCAATTGTTTTGTAGATAGGCTATATACAATTAAAGATATTATTCTAGTATTATATTAGTTCTTTTAATTTATTTATTAGTTTTAGAGTGGTAAGCAATTGATAGTTTGATAGTAATACCCAAATGCTTATAGATATACTTCTAGAATTCAAATACAAATTGAGCATTACAATCTAATATAATTGTTAAAGGTAGGCCATAAAGCTTCCAAATATTCTTTTAGAATAGATAGGTGATCTTTTCAAAGTTGTAGATATTATAATAAAGCAAGAAATATTTCATTTTGATTAATCAATTAATTACAATTATAATAATATTAAAATTAATACTTTTGAATAGGTATATAATAAAATCTATTAAAATATCTTGCTATACTCTCTGCGGAATCAGGAGCAAACGGAGAACTCTCTTCTAGCCTTTATGATTCAGGGTGGTATAATAATAACTATAATAGTTGCGGACTTATTATATAATATAGTTGTAGTATTCGGGTTAGTAGTAATCTCGGGATAATAGTTTAAAGGTTCGGATATGGTGCAAATGATTAGCAATAGGCGATTTATGGTACAAATAGAGCAGATAGGTTTTCAGAGGATTGTGGTTAGGGATATATAGTTTCCCTTGGTAATATAATAGATTATTGTTCTTGGTATACTCAATAAGAATAATTTTCGAGTATTTCGAGAATCCTTCTTATAGGGATTTCAGAATAGATTTAGATATAAGATTGGTTTGATAGTCTTTGTTGAATAGGGTAAGCAGATCAGCAAAAAGGTTTAAAGGGGTTTCTGAGTCCTCTAGCGATATTGCAGGTTTTGTAACTTTATTATTTTCTAATAAAATTATATTATCCTCGGAATTTGAATAATTAGTGGTATTAGTAGAATCGGGGTTTTTCTAACTATAGATAGTTATAGTAAAGCATACTTTCTTAATGATCTTAGATTCGATTGAAGTAACAATAGTAGGAAACAGATTGAGGTCCAGGTTTTCTTATTTCAAGTTAGTATGGCTTTAATGCAAAAAGTATTCATTTTTTTCCTTAGAAAAATCTTTTGATCTTCTAATCAATACATCAGATTTAATATCTAGCTTTCCAGGGCAATAAATGATTTATAAATTAAATTGGGATAGGAATTCTAATTAATAAGTTTAATGATGGTTTAGTAGTTTTATTATAATAAAATATTTTAAATTTTTATAATTAATGATCACCTGGATTAATAATATAGTACTCTTTAATTTAAAATGTTATTCCTCGAAATAGCGAATAATAGCTAGTAATTCTTTATTATAAATCTTATAATTATATTTG
>PQXJ01000734.1:0-11722 GCA_004786225.1 Botryotinia narcissicola | reverse complement strand
TTCTTAAATAAAATTTTAAGATCATGTTAATAATATTAATAATAAGAGCTTTTTAATGATATAATTTTTTATATAATAATACTATCCTCTATATAGTTCTGTATAATACAATTTTTCTTTCTAAGATTTCTATATACACACCACACAAATTATAGAAACTTTTTTTGCACCAGGCAGAATCCTATTTTAGTATGTTGGCAAAATGATTCAAATGGGCCTCGGTAGATATGCAGCCACTCGGAAGCTTTGGATCTCTGTATGCGGAGAATTGAAAAAGTTAATGATTGAATGACAATGGATGAAGATATCATTTGTAATACGTTTACTCGAATATGATTGCATTTGTTTGACCCTTGTGGTCCCTTGTCTCCCGATGTTGAGGCCACAAAATGACAAGTCAACAATACTTCGTAGTCATGTATGTTCGACGCCCTTAAAGTACACCTGCATGTGTATATATCTAGGTATTTGAAGTGGCATGCAAAGTTATGCATGATGATTCCATTGTGGCAGTTCGTACCTCTGAGGTGGATCGTAATTTATAAAGCCCCTCTTTCTCTATCTACTTTACTGTCTTCTTGTTGCTGACTTTGTTACTGGCTCTGTGGCACTGTGCCTTCTCCATGTCATTGTTATCTTTCTATTTATCTAGCTCTTTCTTCTTCTTCGTAGAGTCTAGGTGTCGTATCGTATCTAAGCGTGATAATGACCGTGCGTGCCAAGTGATGATAGATAGATACTTTGATTCAATATCCTAGATAAGATCTTACATCTTCCTAGGTAGGTACCTTTTACCAATCTCATGTGAAAACCATTTCTATATACATTTCAGTATAAAACGAGAAACTTCACATTCGGATGTTTGAATGCATTTAACAACGTTCTCGTCGTCTTAGCTCCCGGGCTACTTCATCGTGCTTGGATTTCGGTATACACGATACAAAATGTTTGCTATGACGTAGGTACCACGTATCTGAACACCAAATGCAATCGTTTCTACGTCAGGTACCGGTAAATAGGTTCCTAGACTGTTATTATTTATCAAGACTCTCGGCATATTTCACCGAAGAAACCCGTACAAAACAGAGTGAGTATAAGAACCATTATAGCGATAAAATCAATAAGTCATTTCTATCTCTTTTCATTCTCAATTGTACAGTATAGTATCATTTCGTGTAATAAGTACCATTTTTCTTTCTTCCCCTCCAACGAAACACTACCTTCAAAATGTCCCCAAATATGCAGAAACAGCATCCTCAATCCGTTCATGGAGAGAGTCACGAAAGAAAATACGGTGCTTTTCAGAACGAAATCTATAGAGGTATGATACCCTATGCAATGTCCCCTTCAGTTCAAAACAAGACCAGGCAGCTAGCTAACTTAACTTCCTTCAGATGGCATGTTTGTTAATACTGTCCTAACTGTGACTACCGACCCCAACAAACTCGAGGAACAAGCACGCTCTAAGCTTGCATCCACATCATACAACTATGTAGCAGGAGGAGCCGGTGAAAAAGCCACTATGGATGCCAACAGGCTCGCGTTTAGACAATGGAAGATGGTACCTCGAATGTTGCTTCCCACTACCAAGCGAGATCTCCGTGTCAATCTCTTTGGCCAGGAATATGATAGTCCCATCCTCATGGCTCCAGTTGGTGTTCAACAGATCTTCCATGAAGACAAGGAGACTGGCCTCTCGGAAGTTTGTGCGGAGATTGGTGTACCTTACATTTTGAGCACCGCTTCGTCTTCATCCAGTGAGAATATGAATCCTATACCTAGATAAGGAGTCACGACTAATAATTTGCTTTTCCTAGTCGAAGAAGTAGCCGAATCTAACGGCCCCGATGGCCACCGCTGGTATCAACTTTTCTGGCCTCAAGATGACGAAATCACCCTCTCCCTCCTAAAACGCGCAAAGGACTCCGGCTACAAAGTCCTCGTCGTAACCCTCGATACTTGGGCTTTAGCCTGGAGACCCGCTGATCTTGATGGAGGTTATGTTCCTTTCATGAAAGGTGTCGGTGACAAAACTGGCTTCACTGACCCTGTCTTCCGCCGAAAGTTCAACGAAAAATACAATGCCACTCCAGAGGAGAAGGTTTTTGAGGCTTCCCAGGAATGGGTTGGTGATGTCTTCTCCGGTGCTGCGCATACCTGGGATCAAATCAAACTCTTGAAAGATAATTGGGATGGTCTCATTGTTCTGAAAGGCATCCAACATCCAGTCGATGCATTGGAAGCCGTCAAAGCCGGGGTCGACGGCATCATTGTTAGTAATCACGGCGGTCGTCAACTCGACGGTGCTGTTGGCTCTCTAGAAATGTTACCTGAGATTGTTGATGTTGTTGGTGATAAACTGACAGTTTTGTTTGATAGTGGCATCCGTACAGGTGTGGATGTTATTAAAGCCCTCAGTCTAGGTGCCAAGGCCGTTCTAATATGAAGACCTGCTATCTATGGATTAGCAATAGGTGGAAAACAGGGAGCCAAACAGGTCTTGCAAGGGATTTTGGCGGATGTGGATCAAATCATGGGATTGTCGTGTATTCAAGATATCAAGGGATGCAATCGTTCGATGATTAGAAGGGTGCAGTATGGAGGGGATGTTAAGGCCAATAATTAATTAGTGGGTGTAGAGAGAGATGGATGGAATTGAAAAAATAAAATACTAGAGTTATAAAATGATATTTGATAGCGTGTAGATAATAATAGCTAGGTAATTCTTTCAAAGTTCCTTCCCGTGTTTCTATATTTTTCCAAACTGTATTCCCTTATAAGATTCTAACTCGAGATTTTGATAACACTATCATTGATTTTTAAGATTGATTTCTTATATTTATCATCTTAAACCAATTCAACAATTTAAAACTTTTGATGTCTGAAAGACTGAAAATATTTCAAAGGCATTGAATATTCTGAAGGGTTTGATTCTTGGATTGTATTTCATTCTAAAATTCAAGTTTTAAGATTTTCGAGATGTAATCATTAATTTCATCCATTCAATCTTTTCAATTAGTTTAATAATCGAAAACCCCTTCAATATCTTAAACACTTTCAATGTGCTTAGAAATAATTGAATATTCAAAGGGTTTTGATTGTTGGACTGCAGTTTGAACTATTTGAAATTCTGAATTAATGTCGTAAGACTCGCTTGCAGCAGACGATATCCGCAAATACCCCTCCATTCATCACAACACAACCCAAACCACAAAAGATACTCCGCAAATCAACCAGCTTCTTACCATCCCTCCTTCCAAGCCTGATTCCTTCCCAATCTGCATAGCCCCGCCGGTAAAAGTTCCATCTATGCCAGAAGTTGTCGCGCTGGCATTAAGCCTCACCGAAATAGATTGCGATGGAAGAGCCGATGAAGTTGGCTCATTAGCATTATTCACAGCAGTAGCGCTGCTCGTCTCCACCACCACCGAAGACAAGACTCGCGTCGAAGTATCCCAAGCTAGAACACTAGAAGCCCCATCCTTGTTCGTCGCGTCAAAGAGCATCGCAGACGCTACTGCAGTCCCTAGACTCAAAACCACGGCGGTGGATTCAGGGTGCACATTAGTTCCCGTGTCAGCATGGACGTCTGATCCCGAGTCCAAAGCTGAGTCTGGGTCTTCGTCTTCGTCTTCGTCTGCATCTTCGTCGGCGTGGGGACCCGAGTTCAATGTATTTATTAGCATGGACATGGGTGGACTGGAGTCACCGTCCGAATCATCTGATTCGATTCCGAGGTCAGAATCAGACGATTCATCATCCGACTTCATTTCCGTGCTTGATTTCGATTCTGATTGTGATTGAGAAGCCGATGAGGATGATGAGACGGATGTCAAACCGGACTCTGCGGCTTCCGAATCGATATCAGAATCGGGGTCGGGTGTGGAATCATCGGGGGTGCTGATGCCGAGACGGAACATACAGATTTGTTCGTTTTCGTCCTGGCGTGGAGTATATTGTGTTAGCATTGATATTTGAGGTGTTGGAGATTTGATAAATGTCATACTTTATGACAGCAATAACCCTCAATCGACGCGCATACATCTCCTATACCACAGTATCCATAATCTTGCATGCAGCACGACTATTTATGTCATAAGTTTATTAGTATAAGCCTTCACATGCTCGCATTTCATTGTCTTCCTTCAGAGTTGAAGTTCAAGCACCTTCCCAATTTGAATTCCAAAGTTCGAAACTTTTATGAACAATTGAGAGGGTACTCTGAGGGTAGGAAAGACCACTACTCTTTAGAAGTCTTCATAGTCCAGATTCTTATAAAGTATCAAAGGACTGCCAGAAGATGGTGAATGATACGTGCGTGAAGAAATTTCTCAAGGGGCTCGGAAAGCATTCTAGCACAGTATGTACATGAAAGGAAAAGACATCTCACCTCCCCAATTGTAGGATCATAGCAATATTTACTGTCGCTTCCACCACATGGAATTGAACCTTGTCCATATGTTTGCTCACATGAGAGAAAGTCTCTCTTATTAGGGTGTAGAGCTTTGTTATGATGCAGAGCGTGGACTTCTGTAGAATGGGTTGTGAAATGGGATTTGGCGTTTGTAGAATGGGCTATGTAGAGGTATAGGACCGGCCAGATGATGGAATTTGGGGACTTCATTTAAAGGGAAATTCGTTGACGGTGAGATATGGAAATGGAGAGTGTAGATGTTCTGAATCGAAATGAAGAATGAATGTGTTTATATGATGAGTGATGGGAGATCGACAGTGTTTCATCCATAACTTGAGGAAGGTATGCAATATAATGAATTTTTGATCTATCGAAAAAGTTCCCTCGACAACGCTCAATGTGATCAATTTATGTTTTGTGATCAATTATCGCTACCCCTGAGGCTGAGAAATTGCGGAAAGGGATGCCATAGAATAAGTAATAATCTCTGCCCCTCACCTGAAACCGATTATTGCCTATTACCTAGGGGTTTTAATCTCACGTGCAACTATATACTTCATCGAAACCTTGTAAGTATACGGCGATTACTCTCCCGAAATGCAGTAAGCCTCCAATTCCAGCCTTCAATAAACCAGCTGTGCAACCTTGCTCCCCCGTATCTCTCAATCTGGTCAGCCACTTCCAAACCATCGGAGATAGCAAGTTCAGCACCAGTGGTCTCGACTATGGGCATGGTTATTACAGCATCCCCTAATTTCATTATCTTTTCATCGCCCGTCCACAATTTGATAAGTTCTGGCTGATTCACCTGCTGAGTTCTCAACAGCCAATGTAAAATTCTGTTTTCTTTCATCGTTTCGGGATTGAAAATCTCTTTATAAGGGCCAGGTAGATCATGATTTTGTCTGAAGATTTTGATTTCGTCGAGAAACTTTTCGATCAAGACAAGGGATGCTGCTTCGTAAGTTGGTCGCGTCGGTTTCCAGAGCTCATCTTCATTTTCTATCAAACTATCTAAGCGCGGCCGTGAATAGATGTAAGTTAAGCTCACTTCGGCACTTTGCGTGTCAGTGTGGTTGATTATGAGATCCAAATTGGTTCTGTCGAATTTCTTATGGATTTGCGCTTTATTGCCAGGAAACCAATCTCGAAATTTCTGATCCCACAAAGTCTTTGACAAGATGACAGTGCCTCGGAATACTACAATGGGGCTGATTTCTCTATAGCTACCTGGACATTGGAGCGGAGAATGAACGCCCATGCAGTCGAACGTAATATTCCCTTCCAATGCATCGACATGCGTGGGGAAAACTAAACGAGGCGATCCGCTTGATCTAACCTTAATCTCACAATCCCATTCAATCTCATCCTTGAATCGTGACCTCAAAAGATGTTTTAGCATACCGCGGTGAACTCTCTCTTTGGTATTGGTTTTTCTCTGAGGAAAGGGTGTGGTGCTAGGCACTAAAAGGCGATCTTGAAACCTTTTTTCGCCAATGTTCAGCAGTTTCCTTAGGTCTTTGACAATCCACACTGGCAACAAAATACTATAATCATGTCGTTTGGAGTTCTTATCAGGTCGACGATCTTTTGTGAAGATCTTGAAGGGAATGTTCTTTTTGTAAAGACCGCGTGCGAGTGTCAAAGCTGATAATCCACTCCCGAGTATTCTGACGGGCGATCGAACCAAGGGAGTGTGAGTAGGAGTAGGCGGACAAGATTCCAAGAAGCTTTCCATCGACATACTTCGGATCTGGTTGCTAGTCGAGAGCCCTTTTATGCTTCTTGGCTGGCCCATGATGATTTTGCAATCTCAATGAATAAAACTGTTAACAGAGGCTTGATTTTGAACGTTTCTGGTGGTAAGAAATGCTATCTTAACGGGCGAAGAATGAAGAATGATGGATAAGATGATGAACAGCGGAAGAATATGAAAATATGCAACATGTTAGGGAGAGGATGACCGAGTCGATCTTTACTTCCTCACCATAAGTAATACTGAGCGAGAAAGAACAACCTACAACGTTTTAGAGCTTGTGAGAAAGTCATCTTGTCGAAGTTTTGATGGAAACTTTTGGGATAGCGTAGGTTCTCTAGATCTTTACTAGGCTACATCAAATGGTTATATGCTGGATTGTATGTATCAGAGCCTACCTAGCGTCAAAATCATCGTGCCGAGGTTTTGACGGAAAAGTTTGGGTGTGGCGTAAGCTAGAAGTTAACTGTACTAGATCAAGCCCTGTCATGTAATAAAGTATAAAAGTATGAGAGTTATCGTATGATTTGAATTAGAATGTTAATATGAATAACAGTTTTGATGTGAATTGAAATATTGATATTAATTGAATAAACATAATGCTTTCCGAAATTCAGACTACATGTCCTATGATCTCTTCCAATGTTCCAATTCGAATGTAACAATCAGATACTTTGAATATCCCAATCCCGACTAGACTATCTGGAAGTTTGGTGAAGGCGGCACATAGATATACATATCGTAGGTAGGTATGCGTATTGCCGTGCCTTGTTTCTCATCCGGTGTCAGACTTCTCGATTGCGCAACTTTGCGCCGTAGAAGCAATAAGCGACGAATATGCTGTAGTCAAGGATGGAAGTAAGGATCGATCAGAGTAAGCATCACTGCTTCCTTCGTGATTTATAAGCTATTCAGCAGTCATCACCAGGGTATATAGGACAAGTTCGAATTGAGAAAGAATATACTATTCAAGTAATTTCTATATAAAAAAAATGCCAAACCAATGGCCTGGTATCATGCAACACGTAATCCTACACCGTGCAATGCATGCTTCCTATTTACCTTTAATCTCCATCACGATTGTGAGTTGTCCCATAAAGCCCAAAACTCCATTTCCAACGCCGGGGCAATGCTTTTACGCCAAAAAATCCCGCTACCCAGAGGTATTAATATGAACAAAAGAATAGTTTAATTGCATGCATGAAAGAGGAGACAAGTGCTCGACTTTTTCACCATTCCACTCCTCTCCAATTGAAGTTTCCATCCACATTGACGAATCCCCCTTGATCAATCGCCTTCTCCCATCCCATCATCACGGCAAGAAGCCTGCAGCCCGTGGCACTGACTGTACAGACAATCTTGTCACTTGCTTTTCCCAACACCGCCAAATCCATCAAATTAGCCCTTCCGACCAATTCTCTCAATCGTAAAGCTTCTGTAGTAGGAGGTAGTGTTGTATCCGGGGTCTCGACAGCAGTTTTCGGAGTTCCCGAAGGTTTGCCTAAACTCCAGAACATGCCAGCATAGAATCCTCCTTCCCATCCTACTGTATCATCTACGAATTTTCTTGGCCCTGGAGTGTTAGGTTTTGGAGCGGCTGCATCAAGAGCATTCTTGGATGCTAGTCGAATCTGCTCCTGCGCTCTAGAAACATCTTTGAATTCTTCGGAATCATAGACATCTGGGTCATCAGAGGCAATGACCAATTCACTGGCCATTTTAGCCAAAGTGTCTTGTTCCCCACTCGGAAGTGAGTGATTGAACTTCTCGTTTATCAACATGTGTGCTTTGTCGCTATACACTGTCAATGGAATATAGCTGTCTTTATACTGGAATTCGTATGGTCTCCTGTCCCCGTGACGGACATGTATACCAATGACCATCCCGCTTTCCTGATTTGATGGGTCTAGTGTGGACTTCGCCGAGAATTCCCCGGCTCTGCTGTCAACGTATTTATTGTCTTCGTCGGATAGGTGGAAAAGGGCTTCGTAACCGAGTCGGGCCATTTCAAAGATAGGCTTTTGTCGATAGACTTCCATCTTTTTCGCGTCTTCAAAATAATCGTTGAAAGATCCTCCCAAGATATGAGTTGCGGTAGCAGCGGAGACTACTAAATGACGAGCATGATGCGGGCATGGAAGCATTTCGTGGCGCGGTGGGGGTCTGCATTTGGGAGTCGGAGGTGGCTTGAAGAATGTTGTATATTTGCCGTATGCCCTTGTTGTTGTCAGTAACGAGGAAAGAAATGACCCTTAATTTCTCAAAGCTTACCATCTTGAGTCATCTACGAAGAAATGTCTTCCTTCCTTTTGAGCCAAACCGAACGCAGTCCACAGCATCATCAAGCCCTTTCCGAGTCCCGCATCTGATGTTTCCAGCACAAAAGTCAGAGTCTTGTCACAGATATCTGAATCGATCAAGCCGTCCTTGTTTTCGCCCACCAATGAACCATCTTTTTCCCTCAATACATTGTTCTTCGCCTTAATTCCGGGTAAAAGTCCATGTGCCTCAGCCTCAGCAACGTCCATGAAATTTGGGTCCACATGGTAGTAATCATAATGTGCAAAATGCTCTCGGTGCACGTGGCTATGAAGATCTGCAACAGTGGCAGCGACTTCCATATTTTGCGCGCATATATCGGCATATTGTATGGGAGTAAGAGGAAATTCGTGATTCGGAGGTATGGAAACCGTCCATTTCGATCGTCCGCGTTTGTCTGTTACAATAACTGGTGTTGGAAAGTCCGGCAATTCTGATTCTCCAACCATCTCATACTGATTACCAGAATCTGTCGCCCACCCTACTGCCGTCATGGGCCTTTCTAGCCATGTCGAGGTTAAACTAAAGTAAAGTAACCCCAATATTCCAGAAACCCATAAAAACCCTCTGAACCACTTTCGGGGAGTCCGTGATGGCGCTGGCTTACCGTGCCTTGGAACTAAAGCTGGAAGACTTGGTGAAGGCGGGGGCGATTTGATCAAATGGTTGAAGTTGAATCTAGAAGAAGTAGACGACGACGGTCCTCGGTCGTTTGGGTCATACCCTCCAGATTTACGCAAACTGAGCCGAGGAGAAGTTCGTGATGAGAGAAGCATGTCTGAGTGCGTGTATGACTTTTTCACGTCAAGAGGAGGGGGAACCATGAGGTAAAATTACTTGCACAGCCAGGAAGAAACGAAAAAGAATGCAGTTGCGAAAGTTGCTTAGAAAAGGAGCGTTGAAGTGTTATTAGAGAAGCTCTCAGATGTGCCTGCACTTGAAAAGTAAATGTTGAGTAGGTGACATGTAGAAATTTCCAACTTCCGAGGTAAGTAAATGAAGTGACTAATAAGGAGACAGGCGAGGACGTGAAGGCTCTTTAGAGTTAAACCCTTCAACTGATATGAACCGAAACAAGAAGGTTTGCTTTCCAGAATCGGAAGATTTTAATATATTTGAGATATGTCAGAAGATATAGTACTTCTGAAGTGTATGGATATTGTTTCTTGGCAACAGTAAAATGTGGAGTAGATGCGGAAGCGCGTAAAGACGAAACGAAGAATATTGCCGGAATATGTAGAAGCGCATAGAGTTGGAGTTGACCCAAGAGGTGGACACCGGTGACGTCTAAGGTGGAATCTTTTGTATCCTTTCTGAATCAATGAAGTGATGTACCAAAGTCAAAATGCATGATCTACATGCCACATTTTACTTTTAAGACAGGAGAAAGAAAATCCAAGACCATTCACTGGATGAACAGAAGATGAGATTGAGGCGAAGAATAGATGTGATTAAGATGAAGAAAGAAAACCAGGATGATATTCATGACCCGAGAAAAGATCTGATACAGTGATACCGGAAAAGAAGGAGATCAACTTGAGACAGAGATGTGATATTTTTGCATGGTAAAGCCCTTGTATGTGGTCATCAATTTCTGTGCATATCTGAGCGATGATTGGTTGAAGCTAGATTCTCGCGTGGGGCTGACTGAGGGAACTAGGGGTCAAATCTTATGGAATGGAACGTGGGGCCAAAAAAAGGGATTTAAGCACCATGTGCATGTTACAGGTCAACGGGAAAGATAATGTTAAGAGGAAAGAAAGAAGAGATGAAGTTGCAGAATCTAAACTCGAAAGCTATTTCTGTCTTTCCTTCTTCCTAAGAGCGATTATCCTTCACCAAATATCAGATGTTTCCCTTACACCAAGAATTCAGAAGGGCTTTGGATGAATTTTCCCCTCGCAACAGACAAATACCAAGAGCAAGCAAAGCAACGTCTACACCTCGTTGAACCCTGGAAACCAACAAGCTGATTAGCTACTCCGCAATTCAATGAAAAGTACGGAGCTTGAGGGAAATACCGCCACCGGTAGGCTGTAGACAGGATCTTGTAACCATAAGCATTGATATTATCCAACCTTAAAACCTTGTTTTCATGCCCATCACCAACATGAGAATACCCGACCTCATGTCGATTTGACTTGATTAGCTGGTGGAACCTTCCTCTTCCTTAGATTCTCCACTCGTCATGGAGGGGGGTTCTAACTCGCCTAAATAGGATTTTTGGCTTCCCTCACGTCTCTTGTTCAACCGCGAACTCGATAAAGTGCATTGCGTTGACCCCTGAACATCCGAAACATGCTAATGAAAATGTCCGACTGCTCGTTACAACCAATCATGCACCAGAACATCAAGATCAAACAAGCCCAAACAAAAGCAAAATTCTCCAACATCCAATCTACATGTGATTTTACGAATCATCTTTTCTCTTAAGCTTTTTGATAAGGACGAGGAGATTCACGTCCGTGAATTAAGGTTTTATCGCGGAGAAAACAATCATTGAAACATTTTTCCCTCTACGATGTCAAGTATGTATTATGATGCCACCCCCTCCTTGGGCTGCTAGACAGATGTCCAGTCGCCCGTCTCGAGTTGAGCACATTCTCGCACAGCACTCACAGCAGAAGACGCCACCATCTACATCCACTCATATATCGTAAATCGTGTTTAACATATATTCCCCGTACCCCGTACTACTTCTCGGCAATTCCCAGGAAATGTACCGTGTGGTCGAGATCGGCTTTGTACGTCTCATGCATAAGCACTTGTGCGTAAAGCATGAGTACCTAGGTAGGCATCTTTGTGCCATCCTTGGTTATAATAAGTGGCGGAATTCTCGCTGTCTTACAATTCTTATCCAACCAACCTTCCTTCCATTTCTCACTCTACATGAGTTTGAACGACGGAAGCCTCGAGAAGTGTCACAGGAAGGATCATCGACATCCTTCTGTTGGAGGATTTCATTGCTATTCCTTGATCATCCTATTCTTCCTCTCCGGGAACACTACCAACAAGACAGGCTGGAAATGGAATGATCTGAAAATAGATTCGCGCGATTATTTGTCCAACAGTCGTCGCAATTGATATGCGAACGGGATTAGCATCTGTTGCAAAATATTTACTTCCCTAAATCTCTCTTCTATAGCACTTCATATGGATTTTTCAATTAAAAAAAATTGAAAAGATTAAATAATAAATATAAATATTCAAATTTTATTTTAAATTTAAAAATC
>PQXJ01000733.1:0-11758 GCA_004786225.1 Botryotinia narcissicola | reverse complement strand
CACTCACACTCTCACTCACACTCACACTCACACTCACACTCACACTCACACTCACACTCACACTCACACTCACATTTACACTTACCCTCACGTTCACACACCTCTTTTATGTATCCCGCGTGGGATTGATTCTCCACCAAACAATAGTAAGGGAGAAGAAGAGCGAATTTTTGTTTGAAGTTATTAATAAAGAGGTTCCCTTCCCCACATACTCCGTGCTACTCGATACTAGATTCTGGGTATCAGGCATATACTGGGTAACAGGGAGACAGGACAGGTAATACCTAGGCAATTCAGAGGGAATCCATAGGTTCTTCATAGGTTCTTCACTCAAAACTTCAGTGCTCCAACAACCAACGAAACCCTTCAAATCAAATCCTTCCAGGCTTTGTCGCCTTTTGATTGGCTTCCTCAGGCTTAGCCATAACCCCAAGAGGAGGAATCCACCAATCCCCCAATCCCCCAATCCACCCAATCCACACGAAATCCCTGTCGATTTGCAACTCCTCCACCAAAAAGATTAATAACCTCCAAATACCGAAATCGTTCCTTCCTCTTAAATAATCACCTCTCTCCATAGGGGTGATTTGTTGCTTCATTTATCAAACTGGCAAAATTCATCATGAAGTGGTTCCGAAGAAAGAAGAAGCCAGGAAAGGAGCCATCAGATAAACCAACTCTCGTACGTAGTTATACAAATCGAGCAGATCGAAGGCATCATGCAGCATATGCAACCCCGCGTGGATCTATCATAAACAAGCTTCCCGATAAAGTTCTCGAACGCATCTTCATACTTGTATGCCCTCATTCGCAAGACGAAACTTATGAGACATGCGAACAATCTTCTCTGGATGACTGCTGCCCATTATGCGATACAAGAGATTTGGCTCACTGTGCGCAAGTCTCGAGAAAATGGAGGAATGCAGCTATTGGGGTTTTGTTCGTAGTCCAACTATTTGTGCAAAGTGTTCAGTTAAGCTAACTCAATTGTTGCGCAGGTATCATAGTGTTCGGATTGATGCAGTTCATTTCTGCGAACTCGAAGAAATATTATCAGAGAGGAGGAAACATAAAGGTCGATTCAATCGCAATGCAGAACCAGAGGAAACCCCCAACGTTAGGTTGCAATTACTTTGTAGAACGATTCGCGATAACAGAATGCTGGGAGAATTGGTGGAATTTCTCAAAACACCATATATGACCAGAGGAGCTTGCAAAGCCGATCTTGCACGCAGCGTGGCAGTTTGTCCCAATATGCGATATCTCGATCTTCCCGAGGGTATATTTTCAGATGATCCTTCCTGTCACGCACTTAAACTCGAAATTCAAGCGCGATGTCCAGATCTACGAAAGATGACATACATGACCGGCTCGGAGAGAAGCCTTGAACAATTGGCAGGCGGCAAGATTTGGAGGAACCTGGAGGTGTTGGTATTTACAAGACTCAATATGGACCCCACCATCATTCGACGTGCCTTGGGCTCGTTAACTGGGCTTCGAGCTTTGAAAGTTACAGATACAAAGACTTTCAATGATGAAGTATTCCAACACAGTGATTATCTACCGCCATTTCCAGCTTTCACCGAATTGGTTTTCGAAAATACACCCAACGTTACAGCGATCGGCTTGGAGGCGTATTTGTTCCGTTCAGACACACAAGAGAAACTTACAAGTCTTTCATTGACAGAAACGGGTATCCATCCTTCTACTTTGCATAAAATCACAGATAATGCTCCTAGATTGACCTTTTTGTCAATTGTTGAATCAGTACATGCATCTTTTCCGGCTCTTCAAAACATTCCACCACTTTCCTCAACTTCACTACAAACATTGCACTACGAAATTACCTCCGCATCATCTGCAAATACATTCAAGAGCGTCGTACAAAGTCATTACTCATACCTCACCACTTCCTTGATCGCCAATAGACTTCCCGCGCTTCGAGCTCTCTACGTTCGCGATTCCGAGTTCCCCGAATCTTTGATCGGCCTCACACCTCCTGCTCCCGCATATGCATCCGATCCAGATAATTTTGTACCACCTAATCCTTTCGATCGTTCGTCGAATGCGCCTTCTGGCATGCCTAACAATCGATTCAGTTCCAACAATCCTTTTGCAGCTCAAGTAAGCCTGTCTCCGGCGATGTCTACTGGAATGGGACTTAAGCAAGAATTAGAGGTTTATAGTAAAGGTCTTGATGAGATGGAATGGAATTTTGCCAAAGTCCAACCGCCAACTGCACCCGGCAGAAGAGGTTCGGCAACGACAGCAAGACCGATTAGCAGTTACGGACTAGGTGATAGTATGGGTAAAGCATGGGCTCCAGGTCATGGAGCAAGAAGAAGTGTTATTGTCGGAAATGGATTTGGTGGCTTCCTCGCCGTGCCCGCAGATGATCCTCCTAGACCCAGCAGCTCAGCTGGTGAAAAGAAAAGACATTCCAGGAAAATCAGCAGCCAAGATTTATGGCGATGATTGTACAGACATATTATTGGACCCGATCTCACTTTGGATGTTTTGCATTTTGGGTCATTCTATCGACTTTATATTGATTTTCTTAATATATGGAAAAGTCTGGTCCGGTCGCACCCTTTTCTTTTGGGGTATTTTTTTCTTCTACGATCATGTGAGACAGATAATGTCACAGAGAGACATATTTAACGCAATGAGGATTTATGGAGTATACCATGGATATTTACGTTGGATCTATTATACATCCTTTTTTGCCTTACCTTGCGTGTGTGGAGCGTTTTATGTTTAATACCCTGAAGGCTCTTATGGTTATGAATGGAGAATGGTGATAGGATATCAGGGGACGATTGATAGCCGATTTTTGGGATTGTTCGCGGGTTAAATGATTGAGGATTTGACGGTATCTTAGATAGTGGAATAAAATGATTTTTTTAATATAGCCTGTGGGCAGTGATGACATGATTTTGATTTGTTGTGAAATTGCTGAGCACGTTCTCATCAAGAGTGTTGTGGAGGAGTGAAGAGGAGTGATTTGGGGGAGAGAGTGAAGAGAGTTGACGGAGAAGGTATTGGGGCAGAGCATTGAAGACGGGGAGAAAGCACCACAGAAGAGAGGCAGCGAATCATGCGGTGTATTGTCATAGAGTGATTCCAAGGATACACATCGATGGATGGAATTTCTTCGACAGAAAACAAGTAAGTATTGAGAAAGAATTCTCACGTCGAATAAAGCCCTTGCTCCCATGTTCGATGTACCTTTATTTCCTGCTGTTTGGTATCTGATATTTGAAATTTGAAAATTTGTAATCTGTAATAGGGATATGGAAATTGCAAGGTATTACTTACCAGATACGTATGTGTACGTCCGCTCATACACACGGTGTCGAGTGACAAGATATGAATGAAATTTATGCTGCGTTGTTAGTTATTATGCCCTGCGATTTGATGGATTCGCAATATTTCCATGGGTGGGAGTCTGAGGATTCGATACTCGGATTCGAATAGAGAATATTTCATTCCCGTCGTATGTGCAAAAGAGGTGGAATGGATTTTGGGAGTCGAATCAAAAGTTTTTGGCTTCTTGGGTGGATTTTAGGATATATTATAGCTATGCTTTCGGCTGTGTGGAGTCGAGGTTGATAATGCTGTGTGTATCGCGTTCGTGTATCGTTTAGGAGGTGGGAGAGATTATAGCTGGTTATGCTCTGGTTTGGGGAACTGGAGAATTTTGTGCGGGCTGTGACGTCAAGGGGGGATTGGGATAATGGATTTGTAGAGAGTATGTAGAGAGTTGTAGCTTTTGTGGTGATGATTATTGCTGTGCTTAGGTGTGATCTTTAATTTTTGTTTGAGTTGATGTTTTGGGTCTCTGGTATTTTGCATTATCATGGATCGTTATGATAATTATCATTTGGGTGAGCATTGACATTATCGTCATGATCTCTATTCATCACATACCTGGGAAGAAGTTGTAGGCGAGATTTAGTTTGAAATACTCGATAATATGAGCTGAAACCAATCGCAAAGTCTTCCTTACTTTTTTTATGCTTGATGCCAAAGTTTAAATCTTTCCATTACGTATGCAAAGTAGCCCGCTTTCGCAATTTGTGTATGTCTAAATTGTAGCTGTATTGTGGCTCGTATGCATAGTAACAATCTTCCTCGAACATCAGAAGATTCTTCTCGAGGATTTGTACTCTTCAGTGGAAGAAAATTAGCAGGATTCTTGATGAGGATGAAGTCATTTATTTCTCCTTACCGAAAAACAGATCTGGATCACGCAAGGAAATTTGGTTGAGATTGGAAGTTGGGAGGATGAGATGGTGTTTTTTAGTTCTTCTTTTGGAAAGTACTGGAGATGTTGAATAAGAGATGAATGTATGAATTAATGGCGAGAAATATTTTTATGCCCAGTCTAGTATTAATTTAGTAATCAATAATGGAACTATGTCACAAATCATGTGAATCCAACGTTTGAAACTCCTCCCACTTACTGTCTTACTCACTGCGGAAAATCCTTTCTGATCTAAATATTTTGAATGCTCACGTGTATGAGATAATTATTACGTTCTCGATCTAAATGATGGTTGACCGTAGCTACATTTCGTGAAAATCGACAAGTTATATAAGCTTCTCGTACGAAATATGAACACAAAGAATTTCATTCGTGATACGAGCTTTTCACATGTCTTTACTGTACATGTATCAGTTTACTGCTAAGAATCTATGGTTTCGTTCGTCATGAAGAGATGCGAAGTGTGATTCGTATACGACTTTCTCCTTCGAGATTAAGGCTCATAGATGAAAAGAAATCTTCTCTTGAATAAGTAGACTATTTGAATGGTATATATTTCTTGAATATTAGAGAACAAATAGAAAAAATGTAGTAAATCTCTATTTCAATTAGAAGCCCGAGGCAACCCTATTCAGATACATCAGCCCGGTGTAGGAGTTCCGGATATAAGATTATCATACTATTCTTTTCTTCGAAAATCTCCTTACGACCCTGCGGTATGATATACATAACTCACATCAAATATTCTCAGAATTGGTATGGTGGTAAGATAATTTGTCTCGGTAAGTTGATTGTTGATGGGATTCTCAGTAATATTATTGAAAAGGTTTTATTTGGGTGACCTCGGGTACGAGCCCTGAATTTGGAAGCTTAAATTATTTTTAATTCTTACTTTTGTTCTCATTGACTGAACTGATAATAATGACTGTGTAAAGAATGATATAAATTTTGATCTTGCACATATCCATCCACCTGCGATTCTTTTCGAAATAGTTAATTACATACGAGAAACTTGAACATCTTCACAATAAATTATACAAGAAGTTGAGAGAAAACCCCTATACTACAAACATTCATAATAACCCCACATTCCCCCTCTTTCCCAAATCTCAAATCTCTCGTTGGATTTGTTCGAGCTGTTCGAGTTCTGATAGTTACTAGATGTACTATCTCAGATTTCTTGTTTAAAGTAGTTAGATCCCTGTCGGGATTTTTTGCCGAGCCCCCTATTAGCGCTATACTTCTTGGCGTCATCGATTTGACATTTTAAGTACTTTGTGAAATAATTGAATAGTCGATGATTGAATGATTTGATTTGGAGTTTGAAACTCTTGTATATGTAGTCTGCCTTCCGTACCAGAGCAATATTGATTTTGCTTCATTACTCTCAGTTATTAATAATACAGGGCTTGTATGTTCGTTATAAAGATTGATTGCGATCATTCGTAATACTTGATGATATCGCCTTTATAATATCGAGGCATTGTTTTAAAAAGGAAGTATAAGGTCCCAGCACCGGTCTTCCTCGGTTATGTATTTCCGCTTGTCTTAATAAATTAAGGTTAGATTGACCGGAAGGAATTTACTCTTCTTAATTTTTTGACACCCCACCCAAGAACCAGTTACTCCTCGGTGTCCTTTCGAGTTTTTTCATTTTTTTCCTTTTGTTCGTTTTGTTCAAACAATTCCTGTGCTATCTGGAAGCATATCTTTTGCAACTCAGGGAACAGAAAATGAGTGTTCAGCTGGTGAACTGGTGTTGCTCATTGAAGTGTTCGTGTGTATAATATACAAAATAGTTACAATACGATTATTCTAGTACTTTTTCGTAGACATTTGTTTACTCATGATTGATATGTGACTGCCTACTATGTATTCCCGTGTGTGCTGCTTGCATTTCACCTCGATATGTACCTTCCGATTTCGTATATTGTTATACCATATATTAACTCAACCTACGATGAAGGTTCCAGTCCTATTTATTTTCAAAACAGTACAACGCATGCTAGAATTTCGTGCGTCTAATTGTTTATTATGTTCGTATAATCGATATAGTTGTATGCAGTTATATATTCAGAGGTTAAGGAGAACATAAGCAAATAAGTCACAGGTTAAAGCATCCAGGTATGGGCTATATATCTAAATACCATACTCCTCTCAACAAACAAGAGATAAGGTGGTGGAGTACTGGCCGAAATGGTTAGTCTGGGCTCTCTTCAATTTCGGAGTTGTAAAGACTCTTCTTTTTTGGCTTTTTTGGGTGCCAAGAAGATCTACTGTTTTGCAATGTAGTCTAATGGAAAAGTTATATATCTCAATAACACACCCCCTTCAATAAACAAGAGATAAGGTGGTGGAGTGCTGGCCGAATTGGCTAGCCTGGGCTCTCTTCAAACACGGAGTCGAAACGACTCTTCTTTTTTGGAGTTTTTGAAGGTGCCAAGGTAATCTGCCACTATGTGAGTAGTCTGGTGGAGTCCTATGCCTTCACCAGCTTTGTAACTGGGTGTCTACGAGCTCTTGATACTTCATGGGGGATAGAATGTTATGTTAATGATACTATGTTTTAATATGAGAGTGTTGACTGTCAAAGAATGGTTGGTAGTATTTGTAGCAGAATAGATTCCATCGTTGAGTAACTTTCAGACTGATCGAATTTTTTACAGAGAGAAGGTATCATCCGCTTCAGCCAATAATCTTTAACATTCCTTCTCTTTTTATCACCCTTATATATTCCAAAATATCTCAATTAGGTACAGTATCGCTGTTCTTGTTATGATTCTCTATGTTTGCCATGATGATAGTTACCAATCAATTCTGTTCAAGTCTCGGTAAGGAGTTGAGGTAATGTACATTCATGATATAACTATTTTAACATTTACATGCCTTCTCTCTTCAATACACCTTACCAAACAATATCATTCATCATTACAAAGTCCACTTCAGTGGTTAATCAGTCTCGTGACGAAGAAACATTGTCCTAGGACATCAGCACTAGCACTAGACTTTTAACCCACCCAAAAATTGCTGATTCCCTCCCATCAGGTATATATATCTCAATACAACAACAACACACTGTCGGATTAGTGTAGTGGTAACATAACTCGACTCCATAATTGTGGTAAATAAATGCCCCAAATATAGACGAAAGTTCATATTTAAAATTTATTTGCCGCAATTAGTTCGAGTATCCCCAGGTTCGAATCCTGGATCCGATACTTTTTTTTTTACATGTCCTATCTATCTTTTTATGTGAAGAACGGTTTCGAGAAGAAGTGGCCTTTTTTGAGGTAGCTTTTGAGGGGAATAGGGAAGATGGGAGGGTGGATAGAGAATTTTAGTTGAGTGGTGAAGGAATGGAGCTTCCCCGTGGGAGTGATGTATAAGCAAATTCATTGTTAAGCGAATTCTAGAAGCTTGGCTTCTCTTGGAATTCAAATGGACAGATATCGCTAATGTCAATGTGCGTTTCTTTCTAAAACGAAGAGCTTCTATTTTTCATTAATATCAGCTATGTAAGAGATCAGAATCATTAAATTTTTCCCTGCAGATAATAAAATTACAATCACCTACAGAGATTACCTCTCAAACTTTATTTATTTAGACCGTTTGCGTGGTTATGAATCTCTACGTTGATTTATTTGCATAAGTTATATGTTGAAGCCGATTATAAGCAGAATCTTGGACGTGATTTCTTAAATCCTTATGCCCATCGAATTAATATTTAAGTTGTTGGCTATTGGTATACTAAGTTGATGAAGAAATTCTGGTTCTGTATATATACATAGAATGAAGGCAAGTCAAAAAAGGGGTCTCGTCAAGCCGGCACCATCATTATTTCTCAAATTCCAATGACTTTCAACTACCCTATCTGCTCCAAGGACGCGGTTTATAGACACAACATATGAATTCGCCCAATCAAAGACGCCCCGCTCTGAATAAGTTTTCTTCACGACAGCTTTTATCAATCAATCACAAAACACAAAAACACATGACACATCCGGACTTCAAAGCATTCAATACTCCATCATTATATAATCAAATTTAAAAAAGATCACAATCCTATATTATCATAGACGAACAAAACAATATCTCCCACAAAGAATTCCACCATGTAAATTTTCAAAGTACAGTACCAAACGGCATTGTTACTTGCTGTTACAAAAATAAACCTAGGAGTCCCGGCCCCTTCACTCGCTTAGCCCCTGTCCCTGTACACAACATACCATACAGCCATACCGCATCATGAAAGATCCGAAATAAACACACGATAAATACAAAACAAATAATTCCATACTTTTGTATCTAATCTCTCACACCAACTCAATTGAGTCAAATCTACTTACTATCTTGACTACTCTCAGCCCAAGAATTTTCTCTCCCTATTTAGCATCTATCCATCCCGGAAAATCCCACGACATGCAGTAAATGTCTCAACACAAGTACTTACATATTACAAAGACTTCATATCACAAAACCCAACCTAATTCCCTCTAACCAACTACCAACTCCCATCTTCCGTGACTCGACGCATCAGATCTGATGATACAAATCTACTTGTCTCCGACCCACGTAGACACCTGTCAATTTATTAACCATTCATTCCACTCTCAGCTTGGAATCCAATCAGTGTTGATATCCAAGCATTGTAAATTTGATATCTGGGCTTCGGCTTTATTTAATTGAATCGTCCCAGCTGGCACATTTCTGAATGTGGTCTTGATTGTAAGTACAGTACTTATATATATGATTATATGGATATTTTCTGGTATATATACGTCTATCGAAGTAGAATCCCCGCGGGCAAGAAAGTGATACCTCAATGTGAGTTAAAAGGAACAGAATACACAACTTTTCAATAACCAACGCAATGATCACCACATATTCCTTGAAAAACTATTATCCCTTTTTATATGAAATCGACACCTCTAGCTCCCCTCCTCTTCCTCCCCCATAAACTCCATTAATTTCTTCATCCATTTCCTCATCCACTTCTCCCTCACATTCTCCAACCCCTCATCCTCGAAGTCGCATCTAAAGCCCGCTAATCCGTATAACTTATCCCACGCATCCCTCTTCAGCTAAATCCCCACCCCTCCACAACCTATTTAAAAAGCCAACTAATTTCACAACTAGATTATTTCCCACATCCCTATCTACTCCCTCACTCCTCATTCTCAAACCACCCAGCCAACCTTCAGCTCTACCATCTCCAGCGATCTGCTCTCGGCAATAGCACATAAAGCATGCTCCAAACAACCCATTATGCATCCCGAAAATTAAACACTCACTCATCTTTTCTCTTCATCCTCTTCTCCCTCATCAAAGCCATAAATATACCGGCCAGCCAGCAAATCCACAGATGACAAGTCCAAAATCCACAAAATCTACAACACCAAACCGCAGACCCAGACAATCAGCGATCCGACCTACATAAATCGCACCAAGTATTCGTATTACATTAGACCCGGAGCCCTATTTTCAAATTCCACAAATTTGAGTCTATGACTAATACGGCAATTTAACAGATGCGGATGATGGTTTTCGGGACTCTTTCGTCTTGTCTATATGTTAATCTGGGACGTTGACGAGTAATTCAGAGAGGAATTTCACGCATGTGTCGCTAAATGGTGCTGAGGTTTTGAGGTTAAATATTATTGCTTTGGGGGCGGACTTGCATATATCCTTCCACTACTGCAACGGGAGAGATGAACACGAAGTGTACTGTACAAGTAATAGAGGCAGCTAGGCTTAAGAAATTGACAATCCCTGCGAATTGAGGATGAAATGCCAAATATTCCAGGTTAAAACTCAAGGGCCAGGCAGTATGGATAATGAGATCAACGTTTGCACTGAGTGACATGTATGTATGTTCATTCATACCAAGTGACGGCAATTCAATATTTGCTTTGATGAAGGTACGTGATTGTCTAGCTTAGTCGAAGCAAATCCGGATGCTGTAAATATCTTGTGTTGCTTAGCCTTTTCACCATCTTCTCCACAGCTCAAGCAGAAAACATGTGCAATCTCATCACGGTTGATTAAGGAATGCAATAAATACAAACCTGTAGTACCTATGGATCCGGTGGGAAGAACATTGATGGGTTTCGATGCTTGACTGGTATGTTCGGCTGGTTTGTTGGGTAGTGGTATGGTTTCGTTTCGGTCACAGTAGGTAGTGAGTAGAGCTTCCGATGGCACTGTGAAGTGACGCAATGAGTTTACAGCACCAAGGATTACATTGGCAGGGAGTCGGATGGGATGGTATTTCAAGTAATCAAAGTTTGAAATTGCAGGTAATCAAACTAGGCACAGTGTGCGGCTGGACTATTGTGAGGTGGAGTAGAAAATAGCAAATGATCATACGAACCATTTAGCCACTATAGCTGGAGCAAAAACTAGAGCTGAGTAGCTTACTTTGTCTGTGCCAGCATAAGCCAAAAGCTCAGGATTAGCTCCATATCTACCGAGACTACCGAGCTGTTCCACTAGCAACCAAGCCAGACCGTCAATGATGCTTGCTAGTTGTGCAAAGATAATGGCTAATACACTATATTCGCTCACCCACTCCATACTCATTATCCGATGGTAGGCGTGCAAGTCATTCGACAAAATTTGGTGCTAGAGTATTTTGCCATTGTGCGACTTTTTGTTTTGTCCTGACCACGATGCAAACTTGGGCCGAAGATATATCTTTTTGAAAGTCCTAGAGAGAGACACTTGAGGAGATATTGAAACCGAAAAATATATCGCTACCGCCAGGTACGTGAAGCTGCTTTGAAGCAACTGATATCTTAATTCGTTCGCTGCGTGCCTTTAAAATTCAATGCAAGATAATAACCCTGGCGTTTCAAAATGCCCATCCATATCGTTTCCAATGCGATTAAAGCATTATATTGATAGCGAGATAACAAGACATTGAGTCTTGGGATGAGGGGGGCTGGTTCGAGAGTAAACAAGTAAGATGTTTTGCTTAAAATCAATGGCTTTAAAAGAATCCCAACAAACAGGCTTGATCCACTGAACCCTGCTAACAAGCAAGAATCGAAAAGCGTGTAGTTTCTTGGCCGGGATATCTTTCTCCATCCTCAGGTACTCCAAGAACATGCATATCACGTAGGACTCTCTGTGCTTGTGAATTGTTGAGTTGCTCTTGTAAAATTGGCCCTTGGATTCTCGAGCTGCTAGATAGTTAACAGACACAAGTCCAAAATCAGATTTCAGTAATTGCTCCTCCATTGAGACTCTTTGAGAAGTAGATGTTTCATCGGGTTAGATTGACTTCTTGACGAGGGAATCGAGTCGAGGCGTTTAATTGGGCAAAGCAATTCAGAGCGATACATATGATGATGTTTTGATCCTTGCTTTGCTTGGCAGAGAGACCCCACCAGAAAGAGGAATCAAAACTAGTCATTAAGAGCGGGTGTAGCAAGTCCTCACCGGGAGCAACAGATAAAATATAGATGAGTAGGTAGGCGGCACTGGTAGTAT
>PQXJ01000732.1:0-11771 GCA_004786225.1 Botryotinia narcissicola | reverse complement strand
AAATCGATTGGTTGTATTTTCTTTTCATAATATAAAATGATTCTATAAGATTCGATTTAAATCGATCTTATTTATAAGCATGGAAACTACTAGAATTTCATTATAAACTAACGTGGTTTATCAGTGAATTGGTCATATCAGTGAATAGATCACTTTCATCTCAATTCATTATCTTCTTTTTCAATACACATTTTATCAATAATCTATAATAAATTCGAATAATCAATAATCTTTTATACTCCTTGCTATCGAATCTATTCAAAAAGATAAAAAAATAAGTATTCGAAAATCTACAAAACTATATAATATTCCGAATATAATATTACAATATAGAATCAAAGATTTTACCCTTTGTTCCAAATGTTGACCTAAATCTTATAATCTTTTAAAACTAAAAGAGAATATTATTTCTAAATATATAATCAATATAAATTCGAAAGATTTTCTATCTAAACTTAAGAATATAGAAGATATAATAAATCATATTCTCGAATTGAAGAGTGCAAAATATATTAAAAAGTATTAAAAGATTGGGTGGAAGAGGCCTCTATATTAACTATCTTGTTACGTGTGTAAGCATCTTGATCCCCCTATAGTATTATATGAGGAGACCAATATACCTGTCTATGGTTCGTCTAATCTAGCCTATTTAGATAACCGTATTACTAATTACTATATGTGCTTAGCATTGATAACTTTTATTCCTTTTAACATTCCCCTATAAGAGTTATCACCTTTGATCTCCCCAATCTTTCGTATCTCTATTATCTCAATCCTAGTATATCCTTGAACCTTTCAAATACTACTCTCACTAAAGGTTTAGTTATCCCATCTGCTACCATATCCGATATATTGATATAATTGGTTACCACCTTTTCTTTTTCAGTAAGATCCCTAATAAAGTGGTAGTATATATCAATATACTTTGATCGTTCATGTAAATGCAGGTTTTTGGTTAAAGCAATTGCTTCTTGATTGTCACCTAACAATTGAATAGTATCTCCATATACAGATATATATTCAGTCTTTCTAAAATCTTTAAGCATTTGAACTAACCATCTCCCTTGCTTGGTGAACATTGCCATTGATATATATTCGGACTCAGCACTTGATATTACTACTGAATTCTACTTCTTACTAACCCACGATATTGATTCTCCATAGAATATAACGACTCCCCCAAAAATACTTTTCCGATTATACCAATCACTTGCTTAGTTTGCATCAGTAAAGACTTTTATAATATCTATTAATAAATTATATTCCTTTGCGATTTAGTATTGTACTTCTTTAAGCCTATATTTTAATTTCTGAATAATCGTAGCCCTCAGATATCGCATTAAGTTTTTTACTCCTATTCTATAACATTTCGCTAGCTTTGCTATATACTATAACAGCCAGCCTAGTACAAAGGAGATATCTAATCTTATATACACTATTGAATGAATAAGACTACCTATAAATTATTGATATTCAATAATATCAATCAATTCATCGTTTTCTGTAGCAAGTTGTAGATATAAGTAATCAACAATAGGTATTTTTTTAGTGTAATACTGAATATATAAGATTCCGAATTTTGTAAGCATAACTTTTAGATATTCTTTTTAATCCAATATAAGTAATTTATTTACTCAATCTCTTATAACCCTAATATCTAGAATCTTGCTAATCTCCTTCATATTCTTATTATTGAAGTGTAAGAAGAATATTATAAATAACCAATTGAATTAATCTTTTGAAATTGAGGAGGTGATTATATTATTGATATAAATTAGTAGATTGAATTGTTAAGTAATATATATATATAAATATGGATTGGCGAGACTTTGAATAAAGCCCTAATTAATCAATTCAAATTTTAAAAGTTAATTCCAATCTTATTCAATTTGTTTAAGGCTATACAAACTTCTCAATACGCATAAGACACATCCATTTAATATATTGACTCCCTAAGGTGATACAATGTATATTTCTTCCTTGAGATATGATTCTATAAAAACATTCTTTATATTGAAGTATTAGCATTCCAAATTCTTTTTTCTAATAATCACTAAGAATAAACAGAATATATCGAGCCATACTATAAAAGCGAAGGTTTTATTGTAGTCTTTTTTGAGAACTTTATTAAAACCTTTTGCTATTAATCATGCTTTGAATCTCTTAATCTTATTATTCTTTGTTTTTATTGTGAATACCCATTTCGTTGAAACAAGGTTCTCTCCTTTTGGTAAAATATATTCCTTTCAAGTATCATTTGCAATCAATAAGCTGATTTCTTCTTCAATAGTTTGCTTCCATTTTTCCCTATATTCAGGGTCCGAGATCATCTGATTATATATAATAAAAACAGATATTCCCAGAATCTATTCTATATGGAATATTTTATTTTTATTTATTAAGCTTCTCAAAATCAATTTGAGATTTTTTAATACTTTTATTTTAATATTCAGATTTATTCTTGTTATATAGAGTATAAAGATTATAATATATTCAATAGTATTTTTATTTTAGTTTATTAATAGTTTTATTATTATTACTTTTATTAGTTTCTAAATATATTCATCTGGCTCACTATTATCTCACTTATATTTTCGAAAAGAATATCTTTTAGAGATATTTATTTTTATAGATGTAATTAGAGTTTTGGTTGAGGATTGGTTATTTAAAGATGTAGTATTTGATATCTCTATCTTATTTGTTCCTAGAGATAATATTGGATTCTCGGATGAATTGATTTCAGTAATGTTCCTTTCACTATCTTTATTGAATTGCTGGATATTATCTATTTTAAATATATTAGGAATTATTATCTTTGGGGGTTCAGGATTAATTGTATTTTTTAAGTAATTAGATGGACATTCTGGCTTTTCTTATATCTTATAAGATCTGCCTCTAGGTCTCCTATTAGAAACAATATTCTCTATACCTTAAGATCTTGATACAGAATTCCTTATTCTTAGTTCTAAGTCTCCCCCTCTTTTGGATTCATCTATAATCACTTGGCTTGCTCGTATAGTGTAGCCTAGCTCTGGCGAGTACACCCTGACATGCCTATTGGTTGTGTGTAAATATCCCATAAAGATGTCTACTCAGGCTGTATCTTGTAATTTGTTATGCTATTAATTCTTTTGGATTTTCTTTAAATTTATATATATATAGCACTTACTTCCCTATATTCTATAATAACTGATATCCAAGGTTGATTTTGTGAATTTTTTGATTTTTTTGATAATATTATTATTGATTATTATTTTAGTTTTTTTTCTATTTCTATAGTATACATTATATTTAATAGCTTCATTCTAGAATTCCAATGGCAATCCAGCCTCTTTTAGCATAGCTCTTATATCGGCTTCAATAATTCCAATATTTCTTTCAACAGTTCTATTTTGATGAGATGATATTATAATAGTTAGTTCTGATTGGATTTCAGAGTTCCATTCTTTAATATCTTTGATTAACTTTGGTGTATTATTAGTTCGATTATTTACTATCTTGTTATTAATATTAAGTTTTAATTCAGTTTTCTATTTCTTTAGTTTTGATATAGCTTTATTTTTTGTTTTTAAGATTAAAATTTAGTTCATTTTTGTTCAGTTGTTTATAATTAATAAGAAGTAGCAATTTCTTTGTAAGGATTTTGGGAATAAGCTAATAATATTAAAATAAATAAGCTTTAATCTTTTTGTCTTGTAGGGACTAAATTGTTTTGGAATTAGATTCTTTATTTTGATAAGTGTACAAACTTTGTATACAGAGATCTTGAATAGGACTTTGATCGGCTTTCCCAGTATAATAACTTTATGGAGATTCTGTATTTTCTTTGATCCGAAATGGTTAAATTGTCTATACCATAATAGATAAATTTCTAGATCCTTTTTGATTTTGTCTAAGAAGATATCTAAAGTGATCTCATTTTATTCAATATTACTAATAATCTTTATACTTTATAGAGCAATGTTTTTATATTCTTTTTTTATATTTAAGATTATATAAATTCCTCTATCCATTTTTGCTTTAATAATATTTATTCTATTCTTTCAAAAATATATATAATCTAAATTGAATTTATCCTTAAGTCCAGTTTCACAGATCTTTTTGCCAGAAAGAAGATTAACTCCTAATCCTAGTATATATAATATCTTTGAGAGTAAAACCATACTATTATTTCCTAGCTCTATTATAGTAATACTTATTTGTCACGGGAGAATTAAGCCTATATAAACCCAATTAGCCTAAGGCTATTGGTGGCGTCACTTTTAGCGTGACAGTTATGAGCCCTTTATGTGTTTATAGCGCAATGGTACAATTCTTCACTTTACCATGCTTTCTTACAGGGTTTGATAAACCCACTTATAAGAGAGTATTTCAATAGATCTATATTAGTTATTTGATCTTAGCCTATTAAAACTAATATAAGGACTTTGCTCTATTACCCCACTATATCCATATATCCTATTAAAATCTAATTTTATCCAAAAAGAGAATCTAGATTTGGCAGTACAAAAATATAATAAGAGATTTACACATATATAACTCAATAAGGCTAATATAAAGAGATTATTACCTATAACCAGTTAGTCAGGAATCTCGGGGGTGTGTCATAGGAGAATTAAGCCTATATAAACTCAATTAGTCTAAGGCTATTGGTGGCGTCACTTTTAGCGTGACATATAAGCTATATTGTATTTTAAATTAGTGATTTGTCTTCTTTCTTAAATATAGTATATAATTCATACAACTTATTCTCTTAATATTCTGGTTTTTGGCTAAGAGTATTGGTTCTAACGTTTTCTGATCCTTTAACATATGAAATCTTAAAATTGTAATTGACTATGATTTTTGATTATTTGATTTGTTGTTTATTTAATTGTTTTGTTGTAATAAAGTAAATTAAGTTTTTATAATTTATGTACACCTGTATTATATATTTCAATCTTTTTAAATATATTCGCTATTCTCTAAATGTATTTATTATTATTATTAATTCTTTATTGTATATCTTATAGTTCAATTCAGTTGGTAATAGTTTTTGTGAGTAAAATGCGATTGGCTGGTATTTCTTATTCTAACTCAGCTAGCTCAGAACTATTCTTATATCAAAATCAGATGAGTTGGTTTCTATTATTATTAGTTTTTTTGGGTTTAATATTAATAATATTAGCTTTTTTATTACTACTTATTTGAATATATTGAATACTTTTTATATTTTAATAATTTATTTAAAACTTTCTTGATTTTTTTTGATTAAATTGATTAAGGATATTGTAATCTTTGAATAATCTTTAATAAACTTTTGATAAAAGTTAATAAATCCTAGAAAGGATTATAACTCCTTAATCATATTTGTTTTCTTTCATTTAAATATTATCTTAACCTTATCTTTACTTATTTTGAGCTCTTAGCTTTATATAGTAAATTCTAATAATTCATTTTTCTTGATATGTAATTCTTATTTTCTTAGTTTATATAGCAAATCTATTTTGACTAAGTTTTTGAGGATATTATTGATATTCTTGATATATTAACTTTTGTTATTTGAATATATTAGGATGTTGTTTAAGTAGTATATATAACAAATATCTAAATATAGTGATAATATATTATTTATAAGTTTTATGAAAGTAGTTAATACATTAATTAGTCTAAATATTATAACTTGATATTTGTATAGCCCATATCTTATTTTGAAAGTGGTTTTTTATTCTTTGCTTTTCTTTATTCTAATCAAATGATACTTGTTGTACAGATTTATCTTAGTGAATATAATAGCTTTGCCTAATTAATCTCTTAATTTCATAATTAATGGAAATAAATATCGATCCTTTTTTGTAAGTATGTTAAGCTTTCTGTAATCTACAATTAGTCTCTTAGTATCATTCTTCTTGGATATTTATATAATTGGACTTGCTACTTGAAACATGGATTTCCCTAATCCATTCTTCAGATAATATACTTCTAACCACAAACGACACATCTGCGAGCTTAGAATGTACTAAGCCGCACCTCCCAACTACGTAAACTCTAGTATCAGATATAATCTATAGTCGTCGTTAACAGCGTGAGCACCATGGTGGTTATTTTCACAAAAACGCCAATCACAATCGATTTTTAGTTTATTCATAATCGATTATTACTTTCATTCTTATTATTTAACTATAGTAATATAAGCGCTTATAGCGCAGAAGCTACGAGAGCCGTTGTGGCAAGCCTGTGGGCAATTAGAAAATCCTTTATTATAGTTTAGTTTAATACTTTTTATGAGTAAGTACAACTCAAATACAAGGTCTATAAAGTGTTTGAAGTAATATTTTATTAATTCAAAGCCAATAGTATACCGGAAAAAGCAGTTTTTAATAAAAAGGTATGTGATATAACAATAAGTAATATTAAAACAAGATTATTATAAGATATAATGTAATCTATAATTAGAAATAAGAACAGTAATAGTTCAAACTGTATTTATATAGATATTGTAAAGATCCTGAAAAACTCGAGTGCATTTACAAATGCAACTGTGTACATGCAAGGGTAAGCCTATAAGTGGAGACTGGTCAAACCCTGGAAAACCAGAGAGGATATTTGTATACTAGCAGTCGAAATAGCTGTATTGATAGTAAGCTGTCTGAGCGCTTATATATTAAGAAAGGCGATCGATAAGGCTATCTTTAGTCTAAAAGATACTGATATTGCGGTTGTCACCCCTATAGCTATTAGGTGGGCGATATGTGTTGCTAGCAGTGCGATATTCGATAAACTTCTTGAAGTTGAGAACGCGGAAAAGATTAAAAAGATTCTACACTTTAATAGTTTGGAGCAATTTACAATCTGGTATTGCTATATGCTAGAGGGGGTTCTAATATCCCTCTGCAGTTTAAATGGAAATAGAATACTTGTTACTAAGGAGATAGTAGCTGAGGAAGTGTCGATACAAATGGGTACTCCCTTGATTAATTATTGAATGACTATCTGGATAATCGACTCCTATGAGTAGATATAGATTGTTAGCCTATTGAGAGGAGTCTCTCCTTTCAGACTCTTTGATAGCTTCAAATGAGCTTAATATATTAAGCTAAAGAAGTGTATTACTCATTATAATCCAGGGTGCTAGGGTTTCTGTAATCTAATGATATATAAGAGTATTCCAAGATGCAACAATTGTAGTGTTTTACAAACAAATCATAATGATCTGTTTAGGCTGGAGTGTAAGGCTAGGATTGAATACGCAAACTGTGTAGGACTATTTCAGGCTAGGTATAATGGTTATCCTATAATGCTGTATCAAGTTAATAGGAAAGTTGTGTGTTTTATAAAATCCGAGATTTATAAGATTAAAAAATATAATTGAAAAATTTGTTTGATTATTGAAGTATTAACTAATAAGATATTTATCTCAATTATAACATCCCCTTGGAATATTGTAATAGAAATACTCCCCCTGATTCGTAAGGAATATATTACTATATATGAAAATCTGAGCAGCTCCCAATATACCCTTCAATCCATCTCCTCGACTAGCAGCTCGCTTGAGGGCTTCTGCTGCCCTAAGAGGAAGCATCCAAACTAGGGCAGCTTGAATAAAAAAACACTCTTTAACACCACATTATCACAGTATACCGGTATAAATATCGATATCGATCTAAATAAGTAGCTATTTTTCTCAACACCACAATGCTAGCTGCTAGATGGCCACAGCCCGACCCATATGGATCAACTAGGCAAATGTACAAAAGAAGATAGGAGCACACATTGCAATATTACAAATAACATACAAACAAGATTTGAAGATCATATGCGTACAGGAACCCTCCATATACCCTGGAACCCAAACTTAGAACCATCCGGGGTACGACCTCTTTGCGCCAACGGATAGCTGGAATAGCCTGGATGGCTTTGAAAGAGAGAAAAAGAGACTAAGAATAATGACATATATGTGCAAAAGCAGGTGGCTACACACTCAACAAAAATGTATTCAATTATACTGGGATTTTCTTTGAATAAAGATAAATGGTATATAGATTATTAATATATACTGATAGCTGGGTACCAGGGAGATAGTGGATTTAATAGTCTTTATAGTGCTCCCCGATTGTATAGTAATAGATGGCGACTTCAATGCTAAGTACAATCTATTCGAATCTAGGGTAGCTTTAGCTGATTAAGAAGCTCTTTTCACAGAATAATCCCTTTCGAATGGAATGGATTATATTGGAACCCCAGGGGTCCCAACTCATAAAACTGGCTATATAATTGACCTAATCTTTTCTAATATACTATTTGCTAGTATTATTATTGATATTGATCTAAATAACAGCTCTGATTATAAAATGCAAATAATTACAATCCTGAACCTTACTCTAACCATTTCCAAGCTCTTTGGCCGAGTGATTAGCGAGAAGGATTTATTAGTTTTTCAGGGGATTGTAAAGAATGGGGCCCCCTACCTCCCAAGCCTAGTGAATATGCCTGCCGAGTAGTTCAACGAATTAGTAGAAATACTAGACTCTTTGTTTGAATCAGCAATTTGTTTAGCAGGAATGGAGAAAAACGCTTCCGATCGCTTTGCTCCTTAATAGATAAGCAAATGTAGAATAGTATATTAGAACTATAGAGTAACTAAAGCTGATGATAGTGATTAAACAAAATATTAACAGCAGGGATTGATAATTACAATTAGAAAAGCAAAATATCAATACTAGCATAAAATTATTGATAAAGTAAATTATGATAAGAATTTATATAAAGTAATTGACTAGTATAAGCTCACTACTAACCTCAGAGTACCACCCCTGGTTGTCGATAGTGTAATAATCGAAGATATTATGGAAAAAGCCCGAATCTTACAAAAAGAAATCCTCAAATATTTTGATAGTAATAATAATCTCATAATGGATTTATTCCGATCAGACTGTATATCTAATGAACTCCTATAGAATACAAAAGTGTTCCTCGAAGAAGTAGATAAGAGTGTTATAGGAGTTTCAAGTATCTCACCAAGATTTGATTAGATCATGATTTGTCTTTTGAAGGTTTGCTGGGATTCCATTGAACTAATGATCACTAAAATCTTCAATCGATGCTTACATCTAAGCTACTTCCCGGATAGATGGAAATATATAGAAATAGTAATAATCTCTAAGGTCAGAAAGAAAGACAAATTGTTAATACAATCCTAGTAACCGATAGCTCTACTCTCATATATTTCGAAGAGTTTAGAATGTATAATCACTTAATGCATTTCATGAACTGTGATGATAGTAGATATACTCAGCCCCTAATACAAAGGAGTGCTCCCCAAGCGAGCAGTAATGAACCTAGTTACTTTGTTTATGTATAACGTTGTAGAGGCCTTTGCCTGTAAGCAAGAAATCATGATAATTACACTGAATATTCAAGGCGTGTTTGACACACTCCTGCCGAATAAGCTACTGAAACATATGCAGCAGTAAGAGTGGCTATGCTCCCTCCTGCAACTAGTTCAAACCTTTCTGAGCGATCGCTTAGTAAGAGTTCAGCTGGAAAATATAATTACAGAGTACAGCTGTATTTTGTGCGGCATCCTGCAGGGCTCCCTGCTCTCACTTGTACTATATATCCTATACCTCGCTGAGCTTCTGAATTAGGATATCAAACTACACTTCAGGTATGCTAACAATGTTTATATCTATTATATATCTAAGAATATTTATAATAACATTTATTTCCTTAAACTCTATCTTCACTAGATTTTCCAATAAAGTGAACAAAATTGTGTAATATTTGTATTAGAAAAATTAGAGATAATATATCTTTTTTGAAGAAAAGAAGTATATACTCCATACCTAAAAGTAAACGATAAGATAACGATTCGTTCTATCAATAAGATAAATAATAAAGCTATTCAATCTATTCTACACTGACTAAGAATCTGATTTTATTAAAATCTTTTTTTCAAAAGATATATAACTAAACAAAAAACGAAAACCCGCAAGATCACAAAGTATATCAAAAGGTTCGTATAGATTCGCTATGGTTCGCCAACTATGGTACTGTACAAGACGATGATCACCTACGTCCTACCCTCTACCCTATATGGATCCGAGGTATAGTATACTAGCCGAATAAAGCCAAGTCGAGCAGGGGGAGCCGCTTGTAATATAATGGTAAGCACAAGACTAGGCAGTTATATCACTAAGGTCAACCAAGCGATTGTTCTAGTAGTAAGAAGGGTTCTACCCGCCTAGCACACAACCCTAACCATTGCAATCCTAAGAGACATCGAATTACTACCCAGCGAGTTAGCATTCGAATAAGCATAGATAAGATTCGCATTCTAACTCCATAAGATAAACGAAAATCACCCATTGATGATTTGTTTAATACAAATATCTTAATATAGAATAAACAATACCAACCTTTATAAACTAGTTAAATTAATTCTAAAAGCATTGAGACCAATACTCTCCCTACTTCACTTCTCCACAGGAAGCCGCACCAATTCCATAAAAGGTATGAAAAAAGAAGTCGTTATACTTGAGTTTATATAATAGTGGAATCGTCTGCCTGATAATCATATTATAATCTTTTCGGATAGCATCGAATAATATTATTAAAAGCGAAAGTTAATCGGTTATAGCTATACAATCTATTAGGGATAATTACTAATAATATTCAGTTATAGAATGATTAACTTGCTTTCACATATCTTCAATACTGAGGCAATAAATACTCTGAAAAGATTGGAGTGCACTATCCGACTAAAGCCGGCTAAGCAAATCACTATATATATCGATAGTATCTCAGTTATCTGATGTATCAGAGGTAATGCCTTCAATTCATCCCAATAGATATTTCTGTATTACCACAAGATTATAAGAAATAAACAAATAGCAATCCAATAATCACCTAAACATACTGGAATCCTTAAAAACGAGAAGACCAATCAGCTCGCCGATCTAAGTGCCTGCAACAATTACATCGAAAACGATAACTCATCGCTCCTCACTATAAGTGGGATAAGCTCAACAGCCAGAATCCTCTTTCGAGAGGCAGAATAGAGATAATAAAAGCGAAATAAGGTTACTCTCACTGGCCAATACCATCACTAGCATTTTAGCTATCAAGTCAAAGAACCTAAGGAACTTACATTCCCCCACTCTATACTTCAGCGATTAGTGGTGTTTAGAACCGGATACAGAGACTTTGTATTCTATCACCAACACTTTTGGCACAACAATGCCACCTCAGAATACTCTTATAGATACAGCAAAAAGCCTGAACACCTGATACTCTACTAACACTCTCACACTCAATTCAACAACTAGCCGAATAAACCCAACTCAATCCCGCGAGATATAAAGAATGCAATCGATTATCTCTCTCTTTTTTTGAAGATTCTATCAGATTTTGTAATTCTCCTAGCAATTACTAAATACTTTAAGCAATCATATTCAGTTTCCCTAGAGAACCTCTAATCTTCTATTGATATATTAATAACTAGGGCTACACCCCCCTCTGAAGCCGCCCCCTCCCCTCTACCATTGCGCACAAACTGCACCTCTCAAAAACTAACAATATAGGGCCCTCTAACCAACTGCAAACCTGGGCTACTCAACATGAAATAAATTGAATAATATTAACATTGCAAGCAGAAGACAAGCGATAGAGATATATACAACACTCCTAGCTATTTTTCTCCCAGTCTGTATCACAACCGTAGAAGAACGGAACGCGTGGCTATACCGGCACCCCCGCTAGCATAGTCCATCCCTAGTACCCCCTGGGAGGTC
>PQXJ01000731.1:0-11777 GCA_004786225.1 Botryotinia narcissicola | reverse complement strand
CTATCTATCCATCTATCTATCCATCTATCTATCCATCTATCTATCCATCTATCTATCCATCTATCTATCCATCTGTCTATACAGAAACCCATCCTATACCCTTTACACCCTTTCCCCTTCACACTTCACATACCCTTTCCACTCCCACCCTCTCTCCTACCTCCTCTCCCGCCTCCTCCTCCAACCCAAGACTGCTATACTTCCTACTTTCTACTTCCTCCTTTCTCGTTTCTACTTTTTCCACCTACCTTTTCTCTCCTTAATACATACCCTTAAAGATTTAAATCTCCAGAAAGTAGAATCCCAATTATCTCTCCTCCTTCCCTCAAACTCGCATATAGCTAGGGAGGTAGCTCATCTCATCCCATCTCACACCTCTTCCCACCCAAGCCAATCCCATCACGTCAACCACAACACATCAAAAAAATTCATTACATCAAAAACATTTATCACATCAAAAATATTCACCACTATCAAAGTTCAAATAATCCATATAGGTAAGATGCACACATAAGATTACAATTCTCATTCTCCGTTTCCCAAACACGCGAACGCCCTCCTCCCTCCTCCCTCCATCTCATTCTCCTCACCAAACAATAAGAACAACGACAACAATGAGAATAATAATAACAATAAGAACAAAAATACCACGGAGACAATGTAATAATCATAATACAATAAACACAATACAATACAGTACCATAAATACAGCAAGCAAGCAACAAACAAACAATGTTCAACGTATACTTTATAACAACCCAACAAGATAGCTAGCTAATTAAGCCTCATCCCATCTGATCCCCTCTGAGTAAAATTTTCTACCAAACCCAAAAACGCCCGGTTTCGCTTGCTTTCGTAGTGTGATAGTGCTTAAACTATGCATGTACATGCGGATATACAATTCCAAGGATGTGATGCGATGCGATGCGATGTGATATTCCTGCCACTCCCAGATATGAATTTCCTTTTCTCCATCCACCCATGCCATCCATCCATCCATCCATCCATCTATCATTCATTCAATCATTCATCCATCATAAATGCCCCCCAAAGAAACACATCAGCCACAGCCCAAAGTAAGTAAAGTTTTCTATATTCTGTTCCCTTGCAATGCGAGCCCACCGAGACTTCCATCATTCAGCGCATATCATCGGAGATTCCCGATTTGAAAGATCCCCATATCACGGGGCTTATGGATGGCGGGTTTCCTAATTTCTTGGGCGTGGTAACATTTCGTCAGGTGCATTTATCCTATTATCGTGATATCCATTCCGGATCGCACGCCCATCAGGCTCCAAGCACAAAATAATAACATACAAAAATAGACAAAAACGCCGTAATAATCATAGCAAGACTGTGTCAGAGCAGGAATGGATCTGTCCACCTAAAATTTTGCCTAAAGATAGCCAGCCAACGCCTAAATGTGGGTAACATACAACATAAAAGTCGTCAAGTCATTAGCCGAGGCAGAATCCCCTCTGGCATTAAATTAAGGACGAAAGCGGCTTGCACTCCTTTCCTGAATCTGCTGTTCTGTCGTAACGTATAATCGGTCTAGGTAAGACATGGCTTCCGCGTCCTTCAAAATTTTAGCTACCTGAATCCCGGCGGAAATTAGCTGGAGGATATTCCTATCATCCTTTAATGGGCGTGATTGATGCTTTGCAGCATGTCTCATTTCCAGGCTATTTTCCAAGATGGTAACAAATTGCTTTATCTGGCCATTATATAATACCCGGGCGGGTATGCGTCTTTTGGTTGCGAGACGCTTGAGAAGGTATACCCACTCCGTCCATTCACGATCTTGGGGTCGTTCCACGGGTCGACAGCTGTCACTTAGAGGAATAGGAAACTGGTACTTGGCCACAAAGTCAAAAGCACACTGTGACAACCGGTCATTGACTCTATTTAGGACACTATCCTGTTCCTGTACCACAAGGTTTGTGGGAAGATGCGGCAAATCTCTCTCCTGTTGGGCAATGTATTCCGGGGGTGGTCGTTGTAAGAATTGATGCGGTCCATCAAATTCATCCCTATTAGATGGTCGTCTTTGAGAATGGCCTTTCCCATCACTTCTTGCTTTTCCGGATGACCGATTGACGGAGTCTAGCGTGTAATCCGTTGGGCTGGGAGATGCAGCGTAATCGTCCATATACGTCTCGGGCGAGACTCTGCCTTGAGGCTCCCAACTTTGACCTTGGCTTGTGTAAGAACCATAACTTGGTCCTGCGGTTCCATATACATTTGATGATGGGCCAACGCTATAAGCATTCGATCCATAAATTGAGTCCGGGCGGGCTAGAGGACTCGAGGTCATGGGTGCAGTGATAGGGTTGTAAGACGAGCCACTCAGATCCTGGGCATATGATGCGCTTTGAGGTTGATTTTCAGCTTCCTTCGTCCCGAATCTGGGATACATGCGTTCTTACCTGGTGTTTGGATAAAAGCCGCCGTCGAAACTCGCGCGATTGCCGGTGGAATATGTGGTCCTTCCTGGTTAGCTCTCGATCATGTAAATTGGTAAATTTGTCGCATACCTTCTCGACGCATCCGGAAGACTCGTAGGAATCGTACGTCCATAACTGAATTCCGGTTGGATGTGAATACTTCTTCTGGATGCCATCATTTTGAGATATCAAGTTTTAATTCCAGGTCCAAATCCCAAGTCAAGAGGGAACTTGATACTTGTACGATACTATATGAAAAAGAAATGAGATGGAAATTAGAGATAGGTCCTTCTTTGTCGGATGACAATTAAATGCAAAATGGCTCCAATATTGGTATGATAGATTGATTGTCCACGATTTAATTAATGGGTCCAGCAAGGATATCCAGATCCAGGAACAGGGGCGGTGAGTATGCCAGGTGATCCAAGGGTTTTATAATTGTTGAAACAACAAAGCTTTTATGCTATCAATTGATCTGGTCTGATGGGGGGAAAATGGAAGAAGAGGTAGGAGGGAAGTCGATTATTATATAGGCAAACATTCATGGTTTATACAGCTGAAGCTCACTTGAAGCTTGACCGTAAAGATTTGACATATCATACAATAAACTCCGAGACTCTCCAAGCACTGATAGGGCAATCAAGAAAAATACCTAGTATGAATCTGGAAGCTATGACCTAGGATGAACAATGATTCGAACTGCATTGGGGATTCTTGTGCTCCCAATAATCTTTAATTTTCGAATCTTTGAATCTGTGAGAATCGTTGAGAATCTGCCGTCTGCCAGGAAAGCCCGTTTCCAGACGGAAGATTGGTATTTTTGGCCCCCAAGAAGTGCATTGTCAAGAATTTGGTAAGGATGCTCCCTCAAAACAAAGTTACTCGGTGCTCAAAGATCGACGTCGCTCATTCTCTTTCCGCGAAGGCTACATTAGAAATCTTATCGCGAAATGCGACGCGACAAGCCAGATAGCATTGGCAAGGACAGACCTCGGAGCCAGTGGGATGCTGTCCGCTGTGTTGTTCGGTATACGGAGGACTTTGTGGCTGCATTAGGCATTATTGGGCAATTTATATCCTTCTTGATCTCGAACAAGGTGTGACGAGAGCATAAAGTAAAATTATAAGTATGTAGCCGGTACCTGGAAGAGAGCCAATACCGACACCAACCACCGATCTCAAGCGTGGCAAGCGCCAAAAAAAAAGTTGATAGAAATTTGAATGGCATAAAAAGTATGGGGAGTTCGGAGAGTGGGTGGAAGATGGGACAAGGAAAGTCCTTGGTGTATGTATGGAGAAGAAGAGATCTCCGGGGCGGTGACGGGGCGGCTATCAACGATGGTACGAGCCGTATGATGGTATGAGGCTTTCTCGGGCCCCAAGGTTGACGAATGAATGGTAAGGGAGAGGATGGGAACGATGGAATCCATTGTATCACTTGAATGATTGGTATTGGTATTGAGTGGTGTCGGTGTTGATTGGTATTGTTAGTAGCTGCTGTACTAGGGAATGTGTTGTATTGTATGATCTCTGATTCGATATAAATCATATAATCGCTATAATCGATGTAATCAATATAATCAATATACTCTCTTACCGAGTGGCTGGTTGGGCATAAACGCGTTAAAAAAAGCCCAATCAATGCATTACGGCCTGTCCAACGGGTTCGTAAAATATTAATATTGAACCATAACAACCTTATTAAGGGCCCATATCAGATGTAAGAGGTCAGAGGTATTAATAGTCATTTTACCAGTATACTTGATTTACCACTGAGGCTGGGCGTAAAATAAGAAATCTTCGGATGATGTGTTGTAAATTTGGATCTAGACATAGGAGATGGTGGCGACATGCATGGAAAATTAATATGAGCATTGATTTTGGTACTTCCTTTCCGAGTAATTGTGAGACCTTTGATGTAAGATCTCAATCATATCACCTTCTACTTTGCCATATCAAGCATCAAATATTCAGGGGCGTACTATTCTTGACATGTAATTGAGTTTATGAGGGAATCCCGTGGGGTGCTGAGGGGTACTTGGCTACTTTGCAGGTATGTGAAGATGATTTGATACCAACTCAACTGGGCAAAGTCAAGCAAAGTCAATGATCGAAGATACGAAGTATACGATGGGATATGAAATATGGTAAACGTCAAGTAAGATGAACAAGGAATTTCCTTTTGGCCTGAGGGAGACGATACGATGCTGAGCTCCAGTTTTCCTTCTAGAAGGGAAAAAGAGATGAATGATGTTTCTAGTGCTTTGTGGTACTTTATGATAAGATCTTACTTTACACTGTGATGTTTTTGGAACGGTAATGGGTGATGATAAACTTAATTACATTCTTACTAAGAACACACCTCATCGCCCAAATCCAACTTCATTGACTTTTCTAATTCCACACCTGTGAGTACCTAGGTATGGTATCAACAACTACCTAGGCACGTGATAGGTACCAGTACTTGTCATCAATTCCGATGATTACAAAAAAGATAGTGAGTACTATAATTAATGCTTCCAACCTTCTAATAAACCTTCTAGTGCTTTACATTCACATCTCCGAAATCTACAAGACGATCCTTGGGGTCATGAAAGTTGATGTGTTAATTGATTTTGATGTCAAATTGCTTGTCGTCTAATAAGGAACAACGATTCTCCTGGAAACTTTCTGAAAATTTCATATACACTGCAAAGGCATTACGATACTGTCATGCTTGGTGAAGATAGTGTGAAATGTTTACTAATTCACCCTTTTCCGAGTCAGAACTTGCAACATAAACTGCTGTCAATACTGGGATGATCCAGAAGATCCTGAGTCTTGCAAGTGACCTCTATCTAAACACCTATCAGTAGGTACTTGGTATACCAATAATCTCGTCACGGTTCATCCATCATTTCTAAAGATATACGTGGCACTAATTTCATCCTCGTTATTCAACGAAAGTTGTCGATCAACTACCAGAACGTACTCCCTCCGTATGTTCACCAACAGATAAAACCTAAACTCGACATCTCTTTCTTGTACGATTGATCGACGTTGGCAGCAATTGCGCGACATCGCATGTACAATGATCGGCTAGCTTCCCATCATTTCACTGTGGCGAATGTTACCTCGGCACTCGTATTTGGATAGTTGTCATCGACCTAGAGCGGGGAAATCCCAGTATTATGCTCACCAATGCTGCAACCGCTTCATTCCAACAAGTTGTCTTCTCGTACTAACTGCATCAAATTACATTTCAAGGCTACCTGCGTTGAGCTAAACGACATGCAATCGAGTAGCTTCACCGCAAGCACCATCCGATTTCAAGAATCCCAATCAAAACGGTCAATCGGTCAATCTGATCGCCCATAAATTATAATACCTAGAATTGAATAGTATGTCTCTCAGCAGGGAAGAATTGAGAATAGAAGCCGTTGCATTCTGTCAGGCATTCGTCGACGGAATCTCACCTGACATTATCCTATCTTTACACTTCTCTTCATCACCTCGAATCACCGAACATGGTCCTGAGAATTCAGAACTTCCATTTCTAGGTAAAACATTCTTGGGTCGTAAATGCGACTCTTCTGATAATCAAACATGCGACGATTACTTCAACGTCCTATCTCGAACCCTCGAGTTTCAACCCTCTCCATCTACATTTCCTTCACCAAAGTCTTTTATTGTCGATGAGACGTGTGAACTCCAGGGGAAGAAAGGTGTCGTTAGTGTTGTTGGAAGTGCCACTTTCAGAAGTTTGAAGACGGGGAAAAGTTGGGATGAACAATTCATCTATCGATTGAGTGAATTTGATGAGGAGGGAAAGATTGGTCATTGGGAGATTTGGGCTGATACTCTATCTGCTTGGAATGCTGTTCACAGTTGACTTCATGATGATAAATGATGGTTGTTCACGGCATGATATATTCGATGCCTTGGACGTGATGACTAGTAAACTAAAATACAGTATTTTTTGTCGAATCAGCGATGATAGGTGACACATTTGGCACTTCTGACACACTAGTGGTGTCAATTCCGCATACTACTTGCTAGTATACACTTCACGCTCGATTAATCGTAGTTCGGTCAATCGAGACCACGGCTCAACCTCCTATCCATAATGGTTTATTGATCAAATACCGAGTTTTATACCGTCACGAGAAAAGATAAGTACCAGGGACAATTTATCACATAGACATCAAGCCATAGTTCTTCCTTCTTTGACTTCTGTACTCCAATAGTTCATTTGTTCATGTGAATCAAGTCCTCTCGTGGGTTCACACATTTTTCCAAGCAGTCCCGGTGTGCGGATTGTTGTCACATGAATTATTCTAGATTTTGAAAGTCGTCGATATTCCCTCATTGGGATTTTCCTCAATTTCATCACCTGCTTTCTCTCAAAATTTCCAAAATAACAAAATTCTTCACATGATCTAAAGAAATCAGACTCAAAAAGTTGAGACTTGATCAGAGGATCTGATACGGGAAACAATCGGTTTGCGTTTAAAGCACCACATCTGCATCACGGGCTACGATGGGAGATGGGATTCAAGCACTGCTTAGTGCCAGTTTATTGCACTCATGCCACAGTATTAAAAGAGGTTTGAGATTCATCCTCCAAAGAAGAAAGAGTTTATCTTCAGCCCCAACTCTTTTCAATTTCTGAATAGTGATTCTGGGACGACGTTGAGATATTAGATGGCATGGTTATGTGAAACGTTCTATATATGCCATGAAGAGGATATTGACACAGGATTCTTATTCTTCGCAACAGTCCGGAGAGGAGAAATAAAATTTGTACGGTATCCTAACTTCTGCTGTTTGTCGCGTTTAAGTAATCTTACATGTATTTCGGGTTTGGGTGTGAGGGGTATAAACTGTTTGTTCTCTAGTATCTCTATTGAGTGCGGCTTTATTGCTATTCGGGAATGTTGGATTGGGAGTAAAGATCAAAGGAATCTAGTAGGTGATCGAGAGGTGGTGCATCGATGCTGAAATTTAATGGAGATCCTAAGGCTCGAGTAGATGTTTAAGATTCTCTTTCTTGTGGAGAATTGATGAAATCTGATTTGATCCCTACTAGGCTGCCTACCTATATTTACAATGCTGTGGTGGTTATCTCGATTGTTGTATGCGTACAGTATGTATGTACATAGTCTATTTGTTAATTTGTATATCGTATGATAGATTCATGACAGTAAGTATATCGAAGCTAGGGAGGCTATCTGATATTCGTTTGGAGAGTAGAGACGTATTTTGGGTGTTTGGGATGAGAATTGTGCGTGCGGATTGATCAATCCGGAGAGGAATTGGAAGAGATGTTTTAGGAGATGGGTGTTGAGTTATTGGGTAGGTGGTCAGGTAATGATTAGTTCGTGGAGGTTAGTATTCTTTTTTCGTCTTGCAGATTTGGAGTCAGATTTATATTTAGATTTATGTGAGTATCTCAGTACTAGGTATTCAATTATATAAGGAAGTATCTGAGTAGGTAGGTTGGTAATCCCGGGATTGAATTTATTATATACCTCCCTACCAATAAGATTCTCACTTCTAACATATTACATTCTTTAGTACTCAGAGGAGGAGGGGGGGGAGAGAAGTATTGTAGGTGATATTTTGATACCTAGGTACATAGATGTAGAAAGTTCGGCTAATGTTCATTTGCTTATATGAATAGATGGATGGGTAAATCCATCTTCCATCATCGTTTTTTCATGTTAGTGAGGATGTTTCCAGAGAAATGCTGTAATGTTATTGATATTTGAATAGAGATGTGATTTGAAGGGAGATTATTAATATAATAGTAGGCTAGCTTTGCTGTATCTTTTATTCGGAGACTAGAGATAAATGGTATGTGATTAAATTGTAGAGTCTTGAATAGTAGTTATTACAGTGCTGAAATAGATTTATATGCCTTTGTTATATCATGGGAAATATATGCTTTGGTTGATACTAAAGTTATATAAGATTACAAATGTAAGCACAATATAAATCTTCACATCAACAAAATTAATTCGAAGCAGTACAAGGTTCAAACAACACAACCACACAAATGATCACGGTACACCATGTTATTCCAGGGATCCAAATATTTAAAGTTTTTGTATACATAGTTAATTATGAATACTTATCTCTAGATTAATGATATTCCTAGAAATTCGACGTTGTGGATTAAACCCTCTCCCATCATAGCATACTACACTACACGCTTTGAAGTCATCGATAAAGGAATCTAGGAGATGGGATAGTTTTGCTGATAGGAGTCATTCAATCGAACTACAATTCTTCTTACTGGTTTGCTGGATGAAAAATCCAGTTTTCTTTCTTTCTATTTATCTATTTATACATATACACACACATATTCAACTACTTCCCGCAGCACCCCCATCACTATCCCTGGCTTTCTTCCGACTAAAGATTCGCCTCAAAAATTTATATCTTTTCTTCGATTTCCTCCTTTTATTGTTCTTTTTATGAGTATCGTTTGACTCTTCCTCTTCCTCTTCCTTTTCTTCATCATCATCATCCTCTTCTCCCTTACCTCCCCCATCAGTGACAAACCCAGTCCCAGACGTAGGCACAGTTTCCTGAAAAGTTCTTTTCGCTAGCCCAGACTCTCCCTCTCCCCCTATCTCTGCACCCCGATCTAAAGAATTACTCAATCCATCTTCTTCATCCTCGCTCGGACTACCGACACTACAATAGAAAGCTGCGTCGGAGCCGGAACTATGTTCGCTGGGAGTTTGAGACACAGAGTCAGAATTTGGTTCTGCGGGGCTTGGAGCTGTGGAATTGGGATTGTAGGGAGGGAGTTTGGGAGATGGTGGAGGTGATTTGGATGATCTGTTTTTGTTTTTCTCGAGCAGGTGGAATTCTTTTCCGAGATGCGTAGGTGATGCTGCTGTGGATACTATGGCATTTTCTGCAGGCTTTGATGACTCGCTTCTTTGACTAGCAGGACAAGTCCCGGGAACCTGAGGTCGCTGCATGTTTCTGTCGTTTAAAATATTGGATATTGGTGAGAGAATCTTGTCGGATAGGTCGATTGCTTCGAGATTACTGGGGGGTGATAGGGGAGATCTTTCAGCATCCAGATTTTTCGGTGGGTCGGTGACATCTTCCATGATGAACTACTGAGCAGAGCGTGCGAACTGTTAGATAGATTATGGGGGTGATGCAAAACTGATCTCTGGTGTTGATTGCGGCTTGATTTGAAATATGAAGGCTGTCGATACTAGATGAGTTGGCTATTTGGCTTTTTGTAAGAGTTGGAGAGGAGAGTTGAGACTAATTTTGATATTTTATGTGATCGATTACCAATGACTGCTACTCAGGTCACTTGTGATTAGAAACTTATAGTTGACTGGTTTGAATATTTTGATAGATTAACAATTCTAGTTGTTTGTTAACCTTGCTTGAACTATGTAGTCATACCACTTCTTGCATTTCTCATGGTGAATTTCACTATTCCGGATCTTATTACACCGAAGAGTAGACCGGTAGAAATGAATCCAGACCGAGAGACTTTGTGAATCCGGGAAGTTCTTTGATGCGTCTTACTGACTATATAGAAGCGGACTGCTGTTTAAATGGAAGAAGGAGGAATTGGAAGAGGGAAGAAGTTCTTCCGGGTCATGATGTCCATGAGAGAAATTCTACGGCCTATTCGTAGGCTGGGTAACCGAGCAACCAAACTCTGTATAGAGAGTGTGTATGAAAGGCTGGAGTTCTATTTAACTAAGAAGACTAATAGTAAAGACAAAGATTGCACCACTGATAGAGAAACTCCTGAGTGTTGTCAACAAGTGATCCTCATTACCACGACACGAAAGGGGTATAGTCTACTATACGTACGTGATGAACAAGAGATCCTATGTTTATAATGTCACCTTCATTAGAACTTGAACACAGAATACACATACCGAAAAGCATAAGACCAAGTAAGAATGAAGCGATCAGTACAGATTGATGAAAATGATGAAATTTCGCTAAAGATGATGATGCGATTGCAGTTTCGCCCTGATTTCAACTTTGCATTATATACACAGCTACACTTCACAGGCTTCATTGCAATTAATGGGTTAACAATAGCTTCAGCTACTCACTATCATATCGTGCTGAGGAGTTACAGCACTCTTCTTGCTTGGTGTAAAATGATTATACAATGAGTGCAATGATTGGAAAGCTAATACTCATGCCTTAATAATTATATCTCTAGATATTGATAGTCCCTCTTATGTGAGCTTTATATGACTCAATATACATGGAAAGAGCTCTGGAGCTTAGAGATCTGCAGAGAATAGGAGTATCCATGAGACTTTTTGTCTTCTGAACAATCACGAAGAGTCATAAAGGTATTTGAAGACAACTGTTCTTGGTGCTCGCTTCTGACCTTACCTTACTTCATAGGTACTCATAGGACAAGTTTTAATTGCAAAAAAGAAATCCAAAATGTGATGAAATTATGCTCTGAACAGGAAAGGAATTGCTGTGCAAGCTGGGATAATCTTTCTCTACCTAGTAAACAAGCACATCCAAATGTAAAGAGATGTAGTCAGACTTGACAGCAACTCAACTGGGAATAGAACTTAATAAAGCAAGCAAAATCAGGAAGCTAGAGGGAGACATTTTCATTGATGAGCATTTTAGTTCTCGCTGACATCTTGTTAGGATTTCCAAAGAAGATTGTCTAGAACAATAAATTGAAAGAAGAAAAGCTCTGGGGAACCAGTGATACGGTCGAGTTTAATTTGCAATACATACATCTAGACAACCTACAAAGTATCTTTCAACTGATCAATGAAAGAAATCAAAGCACAAATATAACTGTAACAGAATCGTCTCATAATATTTGGAAATATCTGGAACAAACTCTCACACCCATGGACGTGACGTTACTACAGCACAGCCACTCACACACAAGCTCCATACCCGGATCAAAATTAATCCGTCTACTTACGCTTCTAGAGTCCCATCTAATCACCCATCCATCTCAATCTCTCCATCTCATCTCCAACCACAACTCCCCGCATCCCCAATCACAACATGCCCGACGACTACTCCTTCACCGGCGGGGGTTTAAAGCTCAAAGGTGCCTCTACCGGCGCGGGCATTACCAAAAAGAAAAAGAAGAAGAAGGTTCCCGCTCCCACCGCTTCAACATCTCCATCTCCATCCACCGCCACGACCACGACCACACTCCAAAACGCCTTAAAAGACGAAGATGCTGCGAAGCCCACTTCCGACGAAACAGAAATGAGCGAAGAACAATTGAAATCTCTTGATCCCCGCGACGCATCTGGGAAAACCGCATCGGAGCGCTCGCATGAGGAGATGAGGAGGAGG
>PQXJ01000730.1:0-11790 GCA_004786225.1 Botryotinia narcissicola | reverse complement strand
CATGTCTAGAATTTTAGCGTACCGTCAATCCGTAAAATTATACCTTGTGTCCTTGGAGAAGCTCTTCCGACAAGCGATTCCTAGGTATTATCCGTCCATCTAGCTGTTAGTAGTCACTAAGTAGTGGGATTAGATGAGGGAAATAAGATGAACAGATAGACAGCGTGGCAGCCACAAATAGCAGAGCGAAGCCCAAGAGGCCGAATGGGAGAGTTCCACACATCTAATCAGTCAATCATAGACAAATCCTCTGGTCAAAAGAGGATCCCTTGGTCCTATCCTCCGATCAAGATGTTTCCTGAATTAGACATTAGACGCAACTGCAAATCTCAATGCACGCAGGAGGTATGCACTGTGCAGCGAACATGTCAAGACTACTGTCGGTGCCCCCAAATTGAACGAAATCGATTCGACGGGCTGGAAAGGCTCTAATTTAATGCCATGCAAAAGGAACCGTTGACTGCATACCACTGCAGAAATTTGTATAAGCCATGCCGTTCACGGAAAGGTGGCTGATGGCGCGTCTAATGATTGTCCAGAATTATCTGTACGCGACAGGGGGGAACGGGTTTCTACTTCGTTTTACCTTGGGAGGGAGAGAAGGACGAGAGTACACATGGCGTACATAGTCCATAGTCCATAGTCCACACAGATACGGGACGCATACAATGTACACAGAGGGATCCAAACGTATGATGAGTTTGATACAAGAAGTTGTGCAGTAGTACATGAGACATTATCAATCGAGAAGGCGCACTGCAATTGGACGCGCGCGTGGCTATAGAAAGGGGTAATCGATAACTTTCAATCATCTTTCATTTCTTCCAATAGTTCCAGAGTTTATTCGTTCATCTGAAATCTTTCATGCTTCCCATTAAGCTCGCGCTACTCATCGTCATGCAAACGGGGGTTTTCATGGAAGAAACAAAGCAGCAGATCCAACCTCCAGGAAAACATCTTCTCCATCTCTGACCAGGGTTGGAGCATCGATGATTCTCGAAAGTGGATCCGGAAGCTCACCATCTCATTTGAATCATTTCCGTTTCCAAGCAAGCAAGCAAGCATTGATGAAGCTTGGACTGAGTCTCGCTTGGCCGTCTAGACAACCTCGAGACAATCAAGAAGCTCGTAAGTAAATAAATGGTGTGCATAAGGTTTCCCTCTTAACTTTTTGTGTGGTAGGCTCTACTCTCGAGGAAGGTAAAGTTCTGTCATCAACTGAGTTCACGTCTGTCAACTATATGTATGGTGTAATTGCATAATTGATTGATGGATTGATGGATTGATGGATTGAAACTCTAGCTTGCTCAAACTCTAAATTCCTAAAAATAAACAACTCAACACGAATCGATTCTACAGTATCACGCTTCGAAGGTCGAACGCGATACAAGAACCTGCGGGACAAAGTTCTCCTCCTCCTCCTCTCTGTAATTTTGATAACCATATAACGCTCTCTCCACGGAAAATGCTCCTAGTATGTGAGTCCGGTGTTTTACAGGACTGTCCTTGTTCCTCCTTATTCTGTAGATCGCCGGTACTTGTTTTCCCTCAGAGACTGAACCTTCCAACTCTCACATCTCCCTTGCAACACGTAATTTGTCCATACTACCTAGCAATTATGCTTGTTCCTCCATCGTACCGCGTGAATTCTAGAGCAAAGGTTAGGTAAGCCTGTCCCGTCGCCATAAATTTTGGTAATTTTCTTACAACAACTGCATCATTCAATTGATTGACGATAAATTGCGAACAGTCCTGTCCGCTGTGATAATAATGATAGTTACTATCGATAAGATAATTATGGAAGCATGAAACACGAAATTTCCCACACGATCGATGAAAGATTAAATTTCTCTGTAGTAAAAACAATATTTCATATTCATAAGGGATGGTATGAAATAAACTTTGATGAATAAATAGAACAATTGTAAGATCTGACTAAAATGGAACAATATGAAAGTAAGATTCCCTTGTTAAGTCTTCACTTCGTATGTCATTCATTCAACACACAATAATAGGTATTTAGGTATTTAACACAATATAATAATGTCGATTTTGAGGATTAAGAATTCAGAGCATTAAACCTATTATGCTCTCAGCCCCCTGTCTGTCCATCTACTGATTCTACTCCACAATCCAACATTTCCTCGCATCGAGATTATCATATATTCTCATCTCGACAACGTCGAGCGAGCCACAAGGCTTTCGAATTTCTAACCAACTCACAGACTTCTATTGTATTCGCAAAACTCACATACCTTTCATCTCTCTAGACTAATCTCTGTGTACATAACCCTTGCGCCTATTGATCTACCGGAGATCCAGAAGATCGGATGAAGATATTCTGGGTGCTTTGATATACCGGTACATATATACCTGCACTACTCGAGTACTCTCCGCATCCATGGCACCCACTGGGATATATAATCGGTTGAAGGCACTTTACACGGGTGAAAAGGGTTGGTATTTCTTACACTCTTTCGCATCCATCTGCAAGATCATGCGCTCAAATTATCAATCATGGACAACCCAGCTAACCAAGGCTCTATTCCAGAGAAAGAAGTTCCCCCATTTAGTACCACCACTGCGGTTTCTCTGTTGGTATGACACCCCCCTACCTATCATTGCAAGCATTTAGTTCAAACACTCACAATTACAGGTACTCTATACCCTCATCTACGTAATCCCCTTCTATCTCTCTTCGACTACCCGCCCTTCACCCCAGCTCTCTCGCGATGCACCGACGGTTATTCGCGGACGAATTCGTTCGGTCACTCTCTCTTGCATCGTTGTATGTATTGGCACATTTGGAATCTTGTCCTCGGTGAAGAATGGAGATGCAGTGAAATCCCTCCATTTGATGGGCTATTTTCCCATTGGATTTGTTGAGACGGTCAAATGTGTAGGTTTGACTGCCATACTGTTTGCGGGCCCTTTGTTTGAAGAAGGGATTGCCCAGGTACAGTGGCGCCATTGGGTTCGTTTGAGGGGATTGGGAGCTTTGAAGGGTTGGATTCCTTACAGGAATATTGTTGCTGTGAGTTATACTAGATGTTCTCTTATTAGGGCGTATGACTAATAGTTATTTAAGGGTCCTGTAACAGAAGAGGTGCTCTTCAGATCTGCCTCTGTACCCCTCCTCCTCCTCTCCAAGACCTCCAATACGACGATTATATTCCTTACCCCCGTCGTCTTCGGACTCGCCCATGTGCATCACTTTTACGAGTACAGAATTACACATCCGCATGGCCCCATGGTTGGAGCTATTCTTCGCTCCTTGCTACAATTCTCCTACACGACGCTATTTGGAGGCTACGCTACATTTCTGTATCTCCGAACGGGGAGCTTGTTGGCGGTGATATGTGTGCACGCCTTCTGTAACTGGATGGGTTTCCCCCGATTTTGGGGAAAGATTAGTGGTGCGGTGGATGGAGAAACTATCATTGGTCCGGATGTGGGAGCTAGCAAGAAGAGTGAAGATGTCATGCAGAATAATGGGGAGCTGAATATTCTCTGGACCATCACATATTATTCTCTCCTGGTAGTGGGTGCGTACTTCTGGTGGAAGTATCTATGGGTATTGTCTGCAAGCGAATTTGCTTTGGTCAAGTTTTAATATAGCTATGAGCTACCTATTTTAATGATATACGATTGTTTCGTTGATTAAATGCATCATGCAAAACTCGATGGTTATGGAGATGGAAGCGGGGGGAATAAAATTTGCATCCGGTATTCCCTGAAATTTGTGATTGAATACTTCTAGGTATAAGCCAGAAGAATGTTTCTCTTAGCATGAACATTGTATATCAAGCGAAATTGGCCCCCGAGCTTTGCTTTCAGATCCCTCATGATTTTCTCTGATTCATATGATCATTCTTATGATCCAACGAAGATCTATCGTCGTGGGGCTTCGGAGATGCGATTTGGTATTAGGAGGGAATATCCTTTCATGATATCTAGCTTCGATTGAGAAAAAATATGTACGAAGTACTCGCTTTCACTTGCTCGAATGCCATTTTTCACAGCTATTCCTCGTCCTCAATCATCCCAGTCATCATCATCATCTTCCTCTTCCTGCTTCTTAGCTTTCTTATCGAGATACAGTGTTCCGGCCGTGGTTTGACGTTTTATAACGCCTGAGGCTAAGAGTCTTGCTTCCAGATCTTTCGTGGTAAAGGTATCGGGCGTGTATCCCAAACCCTCGAACCCCACTATTCGGTCGACGGATCGGCCGTCTATGAATACTAGAACACATGGTTGGATTTTCACATTTAATTTCGTGACGAGGAAGGGTGCGTTTTCGACATCGATCTTGAGGAATCGGGTGTCGAGATGTTTGGGTGCTAGTGTCTATTTTTTTGGATTTGGATTTTCAGTTCTGGTGATAGATTTCATAGGGAATGGGGAAAGAAATGGAGAGAAACGTACGGATAGATGAGTATCCATGACACCACAACGGGCGAAGTCATCTTTGGAAAAATGGACCACGGCGTTTTTGACGGAGGCGGTGAGGTCCATGAGTGCTTTTTCCTCTTTGATTTCGGTGTAGGAGCCGAAGCCTTGGGTTTTTTGGGATTTGGCGCTCGTGAATTCGCTGTGGAGTTGTTGGAGTCGTTGTTCGCGGAAGGCGTCGACCGCGGGGTCTTCTTCGAGGGAGGCAATGAGCTGGGGAGGATGTTAGAAAATTGAGGGGGAGAGTTTGGGGTGGGAAGGGATGGATGGATGTTTGAAAACATGAGGACATGTGTGCTTTTATATTTGAGGGTATGGCTGCTAGGTAGATAGGTAGATGTCTCGGTATTTGCAGAATGAGATTAAGTAAAAGAGAGCCTTGTCCTCTAGATACTCAAATCCTATGTTGAATTCCTGGCTTAACTTTGAGGACCAAGTGATAAATTCGTCGATAGACAAGTGGAACGAACAAAATGAAATTAAGTACTCACAGCATCTTCATCATCGGAATCGGTGTGATCAAGCATCTTTGCGACGAGAGGATCAAGTGTGTTTGACATGACGATCAAGAGAGGAGATCAAGAGGCTAGACCAAACGTCGTATTGGACTGACTGTCTTCTAGACTGGGACAAGCTGGTTGCAAACGCTTGTATGCAACGAAATAGCTTATGTCCAGAAGTGTGACGACTTCTTGCTAAATTGTTCAATTCACGGAGTGAATTTAATTGTATCCAAATCCACGGGTAAAGGTCTCGTTTAAGTGACTGGAAGAATCGAATGGTCCTTGTTTTTACCCCCTGGCTTCGATTTCCTTTTGAATTTCTGAGAGGGAAATCTCGTGAGTGAGGACGAAAACGTATTGAGCCTCTTCTCCAGAATTTTCACCTGGTTGGTCCCCTTTTTTGTAGATCACGTACAAAAGGGTGGATTCTTTTCAAAACCGACTGGCGAGTTGATTCGTGTTGCTGCTCATAACTATTTTTATCCCCCACACAGAATTTCTTACACCCAATCTTAGCCCCCTGTACTAAAACGTTTAAAGATTCGGTCTGGCTGTCCTCTCTACCATAATTTGCCAAACTCCCATATTCAACACATTCTTTCTTTCTTTTCATCTCATTAGGTATTCCTTACTCATACCTGATCGAGGACATTTGAAGTTCATTTGCAAAATCCTCTTTTAATCTTTAGTCTCTTCATTTCGCCAGCTAGACATTATCTAACGGGCATCTGTTAACGAAGCACCGACCGATTATGAATCCTTAAATTCGTACCTCTCTTTTTTGCGCGTCTCTACCGACAGAACCACGATAAGAAATTATATTTCTTTCACCGAGAACAATCGCAATCATGGATGACAAGAAGAACGAAGATCTCGAGATGCGCAATTTCAATGGGCGTTCATCTCCATCTCAACGCGATCCTTTTCTGGCCAAGCCAGGGGCAGCAGCCAAAAGAGGAAATTCTGCCTTTGACCTCTCCAATGTTACGAATAGTCCAGGAATCTCCATTCTTGCCTACTGTTTGGCATCGATTTCCATGACCGTGACCAATAAGTACTGCGTCTCGGGTTCAAACTGGAATTTGAACTTCTTCTATCTCGCTATTCAGGTATGTGTTGAATGCCATTGTTCTGCTAGGTCTTGACTAACGCCAACAGTCTGTTGTATGTATCATTGCGATTATCATCTGCAAGCAAGCGGGATTGATCACAAATCTTGCACCATTCGACACCAAGAAGGCGAAGACATGTAAATATCTGCATTCCGGTGGGAGCGAATTTGGCGGCTAACATAGATTAGGGTTTCCTATCTCACTTCTTCTCGTCGGCATGATCTACACCAGTACAAAAGCTCTCCAATTCCTTTCCGTTCCCGTTTACACAATCTTCAAGAACTTGACAATCATTGTGATCGCATATGGTGAGGTTTTGTGGTTTGGAGGAAGCGTCACTCCTTCAGCTCTCTTCTCATTCGGTTTTATGGTTCTTAGTTCCGTTGTTGCTGCTTGGGCTGATATCCAACACGCTTTGTATGGAGGCGGTGCCGCACAATCCGCAGAGGCTGCTGCTGCTCTCTCCACATTGAATGCTGGATATGCGTGGATGGGTATGAACGTTTTCTGCACTGCAGCATACGTTTTGTCTATGTGTAAGGTTATCAAGAAGATGAACTTCAAGGATTGGGACAGTAAGTCTTTCCATGCAATTGCAACTTCCTCTTCAATTCTAATTTTGTTCTAGCTATGTTCTACAACAATCTCCTCACTATTCCTGTCCTCTTCGTTTGTTCGTTCATTTTCGAGAACTGGTCATCCGAGAACCTTACCAAGAATTTCCCACTTGAGACCCGAAACAACCTCATTCTCGGCTTGATCTACTCTGGTCTTGCTACTATCTTCATCTCATACTGCTCTGCTTGGTGTATCCGTGTCACTTCCTCCACAACCTACTCGATGGTTGGTGCTCTCAACAAGTTGCCAATCGCTGTCAGTGGTCTCGTTTTCTTCGCAGCCCCTGTTACATTCGGAAGTGTATCTGCCATCTTCATCGGTTTCGTCAGTGGTATCGTTTATGCATGGGCAAAGGTTAGACAAAACCAATCGAAGGGAAGTATTCTTCCTACAACACAACCAGTCATGAGCGCCAGCTCCCAGAGCAATCGCGATGCTGCAAAGGCATAAATATGTGCTGGCACTCTTAATCAAATGGGTTAGCAATACGATCCATCAATAGCACTTCGTTTTGAGTGCTTTTAATCTAGAATATGATGCACGATCTAGAAAATGACTGACGGCCTCGACAAGACGGCTCTCTGTAGCCAGTTTTCACATCTAAATCGAGGAAAATGGGGGCAGAGCTTGGAGATATATATTTGTATTATACACTTTTTATTGTTTGACGTACGTTAGATGGAAAGAATTTCCAGAGATTCTTGACAAGCCGGTCTTCTTTTTACACACCTTCCAACCTTATGTATAACCTCTAGGGTCTGAGATTTTCTGAGTTGTGGCGTATGTATGGGACATGATGCGTTCATGAGCAATGGATAATAGAAATTCGTAGTGTTTTAGGAAGCTTAAAAGTATGTTGATATACTTAGTTGTGTGTGTGACAGTGATATGGCTTATCTGGATTGTATGAAGGTATAGTAAGGGAATCATGGTGATAAGGAATTCTTCAGCAACTTATGGCAAAATTGACGAAATCTAATTTGATAGCGTACAAGCAATAATTTACTTACAGATAGTCAAATTGACAAGACAATTAGTGCTGATACTCGTAAAGTATTCAAGATCTTTTATGGTTTTTGTTTAGACTTTTTTTTGGTAGTATGTATCAATTGATAGGGCTGAATGACGTCGCTTCCGAAATGGAGAAAATCAAATACAAACACATCCCGCATTTGAGCTACGGCAATACTTGAAGCTAGCTATCTCTTATGTCACAGGAGTACAAGTAGATAGCAAAGCTTCTGATTATGATATGACAATCATCGTAGATTCATGATTCTTTCTTTATCTTGTCTTCAATTCCACATCTTATTCGCATGAAGTTTGCATTTCAATCGCATAACTAAGATGACAATCCCGGCCCCCATTCCAGACAAGGCTGAATCCTCGTTCGTTCTTCTTCCCTTGTTACTTTTTAAAGGATGTCAATTGGAATGGATTTGTACTAATATATATTTGCAGACTCTCATTTACCCAAGGACTACTATTGGGCCAACTCTCAATCGTCATCCTCATCGGAGCTTTCATCAAATTCTTCATCTTTGGCGATCCTCCCTCTCCAGATGTATCTGCTGCTCTCCGGGCCACAGAGCGTCGTTCCCGAACCCTCGCACACAAAAGATCTCTCCTCACTCTCCGCAGCTCAACACCACGCCATGCTTCACAACCTCTCAATCGCAAACGCTCTAGCGTTCTGAGGAACCCGGCGCCGTTGACTACCAATGCTATACTGAGTAAAACATACTACAATGTGGATAGTCATCAACCGGAAAGTCTGGATTGGTTCAACGTATTGATCGCACAGACGATTGCACAATTTCGCGCGGATGCGCAGCATGACGATGCTATTCTTACTAGTCTGACTAAAGCGTTGAATGGGGGGAATCGCCCTGATTTCCTAGATGAGATTAAAGTCACGGAATTGAGTCTGGGAGAAGATTTTCCAATTTTCAGTAATTGTAGGGTTATTCCGGTGGATGAGGATGGGATGACGTTGGGCAGGGAAGGAGGAGCTGCGGGGAGAGAGCATGGAAGATTGCAGGCTAGGATGGATGTGGATTTGAGTGATTTTATCACGCTGGCGGTGGAAACGAAGCTGCTGCTGAATTATCCGAAACCATTGGTTGCGGTGTTGCCGGTGGCATTGGCGGTTTCGGTCGTAAGGTTTAGTGGGACTTTGTCTATCTCTTTTGTGCCGGGGAGTCCATTGAATGGGAGTCCTACGACGCTGGCGTTCTGTTTCTTGGACGATTATAGACTGGATCTTTCAATACGTAGTCTGGTGTGGAGTAGATCGCGATTGCAAGATGTGCCGAAAATTGCGCAATTGATTGAGGCGAGGTTACACACTTGGTTTGATGAACGTTGTGTGGAGCCGCGGTTTCAGCAAATTGAACTGCCCAGCTTGTGGCCGAGGAAGAAGAACACGAGGGGTGGAGAGGATTTGGATACGGGGTCTGATGCGGGGGGTATTGGGAGGGCGAGGAGTAGAGATGTGGAGAGGGATTTGAGGGAGGAGGCTAGGAAGGAGGTTGAGGCCGAAACGGGAGTTCGAGTGGGGAGAAGCAGGTTGGGGGTTAGTTTGGATGTGCCGGATGAGGGAAGTGAAGATGGATTGAGGTTTAGACGGAAAAGTAGGGGGAGAGATGAATATGCTATGCCGGGAAGTATGCCGGGTTTGAGTATGACGTAGGGATGGGATTTTTTATTTATTGAAGCAATGAATACTTTCTCAAGAATGTGAAGTCATTGAAAGTTTTACTCTATATTTCTCAGGAAACATAAATGTAAGTGTCCTATTGAATCATAAAGTTTTGCACCCACTCATTCGTACTCTGGCTCATGCGGCTTCCAACGAAATGGAAAAGGCAATAGAAGTGGATGTGTATACATATTTCCATGTTTGCACAAATCAAGATTTCGCCCTCATGAAAAAGCCCATTTGTTTCAGTAAATGTAAAGGAGTACAAAATCTGTCAAGGAGTTTGATATTAGGTCATCGAGTCCACGATGCCACTTTGAGATTGAAGGGTAGAGACTCGAGAGGTATGATGTGAGATAAGTGATTTGCTACGAACTTATTGAGAGAACGTTCTCCTCCAACAATTCAAAGATGGAGTGGAAAATGGGATAGTAGATCTGCTGATGGGTAGATTGAACGACATTCTTAGTCTCCGATTTCTCTCGGTGCGAAAAAATTGAAGGGAGTTGGAAATTAAAGGTGTGTCTGATTCGAATCCCGGTTTTGATTTTGATGTGTTCATACGGGCTTAGATGATGCGATGTGATGTGATAAGATGTGATTGTGTGATATTTACAAGGAGAAGTGAACGAGGAGTTTGGAATTTGAAATTAGAGTACGTGGAGTGCCAGATTCGTACATTAGGAGAGATGGGTTGTCGGGTGGATCGTGTGTGATATTTAGACTTGTGGGAATATTCAAATAAGATCATTGCGTATTCATTTGGTAGCTGATAGTATTAAGGAGTTCTCCTCTGATTAGCCAGCTTTTTGAATAAATCTCGCCCGTAGAGTAGAACGTCTCGTGAAGATTTGCATCTATCTTGTCTTTCTCAACATATGCAAGAGACTTCATCTCTACTCCACTAAATCACATCTGCCTCTGAAACTTCCACTAATTCTGCAGTCTTCCTGGCTTAGGACAATCAATATGTTTTGGTTCAACAAACGTTCCATTGCTTGACTTCACTACTTCGTGAGCACTCTATCTTGCTTACTGTAAGATCCCCTTATGATGCTCATGTATAGGGATGTTTGGTCTACTGTTTCTTTAGGCTTGACGCGGCATGGTTATTTATAGCATGCCATTGCCCAAATGTTTAAATCCATCGCTAGGATATTGGATACCTCGTGCCACACAGCATACTTCTCGATGACGAGGCCTCTATACAAGCTGGAGATCCAGACGCTCATTTCTCCTCCTCACGAACAGGTTCGCTCGGGTTGCTGGACCTTGTCTCTGAATCTCCATCCTCAGATTCAGAGAGTCGGGTTTGGGGGAGTCTTCTCTCCTATCCTATCCTGATCACGTCGTCCTCTCCCGCTTCACACAGCTCGCACATCTTGTCTATCTGGACACCTAGCGCTCTCTGCACTTACAGAAATGCATTAGCGTGTAGCATACGTGAATGCTTTTTCGCGCCGTCGGTATCCATCTTACAGTCAGAAGGGCGATTGCATTCTTCGTGACTGATACGGCATATGTTATACGGACTATTTGCTTGCAGAAATGGGACTAATATTGCATCGCGCGAACTGATAGACGTGGGCGTATTGGGTTGACCCGTGTCTTGAGCGGGATCTCGCGGGGTAAAGAGAGAATGTAGAAGGAAGTCCTGGGCGTGAAAAGAAAGTACATGTATAATTTCATATATGTTGTGTTGAGACTAGATCTTGTACTAGTATCTTACGTCAAGTTGCGAGACGGTGTTCTCGCTGTAATGTCTTCCAAAACTTGCATCTTGCATTCTTGGAGATCAAATTTAGGCGATCTTGAGTCTCTATTTCTTTGCATGGCATCCCACAACTTCTTGCTATGTATATAGTTTGATGCTTACATTTAAAATGGAATGAATGCACGCTAAGTTTAGTATTAGTCGAGAAAACACCTAGCCGTGTTTTGCTTGACGAGAGTTAAGAAAATGGTAATTGGTCTCGATATATTTATTTTTTTAGACGGGAACTAGGAATTGTAGTGATTGCAATATGACATCAAGATCTTGAAATAAGAATTCGAGGCTTGAAGGCTTGGGTCTTGGGGACTAGTGCGAAGTTGTCTTCTGACATTTCGATGTTGTGGCGTAAGCGGAGGCGGAGGCGGACATATTCGTATAGCTAGAGTGTTTGGAAAGGGGTGGCGAGTTTTTACATTCGGCAGATTAAGAGTGTGGGGGATTGTGATGTCGGATGGAAATCTTCAAAATATGTCCGTTCCGTGTATACAGACGGATAGACGGACAGACGGAGCTAATGTTCAAATATGTGTAAATCGGCTTTTGTTAAGAGTCCGATATACCCATACTAGATAATTAGTGAGCTAGCAGTATTATATTAGTAGGGATATTTGACAAACACTGTCTCCTCCCCCC
>PQXJ01000729.1:0-11798 GCA_004786225.1 Botryotinia narcissicola | reverse complement strand
ATATATATATATATATATATAGCTTGTTTATACATATATTTATTCATATATATACATGGTATTCACGACATTCATGGTATTTACAGTATTCCAGGACATAGGAGGTTTATTCCTACCTACCTAGCTAGGTAGATCTTCACGTGGCACTATATGGAGTACCTAGTACGTCGTAGTGCCTAGGTAGATATTACTTGCATCGTGTAGTATTTGTGAATCTTCACCCACTTCTTCCCTCCCCTCCCACCATCTCACCCACCAAACACTCAGAATACCTATCGAGCCTATCATCTCACTTCTCACTTACCTACCTAGTACAATTTCTATCTAGATCAATCTTTTCGTCTTCCCCCACTTGAAAATTACCTGACTCCATGTACTGGTAGGTAGGTATTCATACTAAAGTATTTATTCACTAGGTAGGTATTCAAGGTCACCTATTCTCGTGCGTCATTCTACCTACAAGTGAAAATGGATCTTATCTTAGCTCAGCCTCCATGAATCCAGGCAAAAAGCTTTTCGACTTTTGGGGCCTGGGTTTTTTTGTAGCTTGATGTTCATCTACCGGTAGTTCTAATCAGTCAAAAAGAGAAAGAAAGAAAGAAGTGCAAAACGGTACTCACCTACTACTTGTAACAAGCACCATCTTCTCATCATAACTATCATACACACTCCAATGCAATTGAAGTAACAAACGCCATTTCACGAGCAGACGAATAACGACCTTTTTACGTATAACGCCTAACGATCTTGTACGACACGATACCCATCTCGAGAATCAGGGTTGTATAATTGTCTAAATTTTCCATCGAATTTTCTGGTCCACGAAGAACGAACTATGCGCCTCTACCTACTTCCCATCTCCACGCGGCGAACCCTTATTTACTGCCAGCGACTTAATGTTGCCACTACAAATGAAGTTTCCTTACTAGATAAGACAACTACAAAGGCGAATAATCTTTGGAATAGTTGGGAGAAGAAGGAATCAGGATGGCAGAAGAAGGTGGTCGATTTCGGGAACAAGGCCCTGCAAAGAATACCATATGAGGAATGGTGATTAAAATCGATTCCTCCCTTGTCTAAACGAAGGCGGGCAGAAGAATTGGGCGATAGAGAGAAAATTGAGATCTCATTTCCCTCAAACTTTCTTCCACAGGAAAATATTTCGAAAATCTTGCAAATTCTTGGCACAGAGAGAAGACAACTTCACAAGACGAGGTTATGGGGCTCAATCATTGGAATGCCTTTAGTTGCTCCCTTTGCGCTTGTGCCGATGTAAGTGCAGCTACACCCTCGTCAATAGTATGTGGCAGCTAATATCAATCAGTATCCCAAATCTACCTTTCTTCTATCTATGCTTTCGTGCATTTAGTCATTGGAAAGCGCTAGCAGGGTCTAAACACATCGACTTCCTTTTGAAGGAAAATCTCATTGCACCAAAGCCATCCAAGATATTAGACGAGCTATATTTGAGGAACAGGATTCCGTCTCCCGTCTCGAAAGGTGCGGCTGATACACTATCATCAAATTCGAAAGTATCGGATGTTGAGACCATGCTACTTCATGCTTCTGATGGAAAGGAAATTGCCAAAGCATTAGACATACCAGAATTGCAAATGGAACTCGATCGAGCAGTATGGCAAGTAGAAACTGACCTGGAAAACAAAAGGAAAATGAGGGAGGAAAAAGACCAACTGGCCTTGGCTAAGGAGGAGGCCAAGAAAAAATAGACAGCTTGTTGTACATTTCGTAATACAACCGAACGTAACATATTAGCATAGGACAGTCTAGATTATGGCTAACATAAGAGAAATGACGCATTGTAAGCATAGCGAGCGTATCACGCGCCCAACAATATAGAAATACAAGAGACTATTCACTACCCTTCAGAAGAAAATCGTACCATAAGATCCATTAATCGCCGTTCAAGGCAATTAGTTTTCTGGGTTATCAATTTTGGCGATGGATAGACTTCTAGACCTTTACCTAATTGAGGAAGTACTAAAAGAACTAATTCCGAACTAAAATATCTACCGACCAAGTAGATAAACCTGCCCATGCTGTGCTGTACTCAGCTGTGAATCATTCACATTACCCGACGCTTTTTATATTCGTTATTGTTGTCTACGAGAAAATTTCTTCAATTATATCCAATCTCACTTTTGACCATTCCAACAAATCTCCAACCTGACGTGCAGTCCCGATAAGAGGTAAAAGCGGCATATATTTATATTCGATTCAAGGATTAGCTCGATCTAATTTCACCTTGGGATTTTTTAAATATCGCGACCGATTACGTCTCGATCAACGCGACTTAACAACATGCCCCCACGACGATCCCGAGACAGCGATACTATCGTTGTTGATAAAGATGGTGACGATGAGTGGGCAGCACCATCTTCACCTGAATCAATAGGATCTGATATCGATTTCGCACCAAGAAACAAAATGGCGGCCGTTAGTCCTCAAACCCTCGAGTCGCCTGAGCCAGAGCTGGCCGACGAACCTTCGATCGCGACGCCCAGTTCAGCATCTAAACGATACAGCCCCAGCACACCTCCGAAGTATCTGAATCAAATTTCATTCAGAGATCCAAACTCATCAACAATGGAGGAAAGATTACAAATGATGCCTGCAAAGCGTTCTTTACCTTGGAGGGAAGGAGTCGAAGCGGGCTCTGAGATCGAGACTGGAGGAGATTCCCGTAGGAAACAAATTAGATTTGTCTGTTTACTTGCTACTCGAGGAAATGTAGTTGAGGATCCTTGCCTCTCATGTGCCAATGCTCGGGGAAAGTTCACCTTATGTATCGCGCTGCCAGGATTTTTCAAGGGAGCATGCGCTAGCTGTCAATTAAGTGGCAGACCAAACCGTTGCAGCATCAAGACTAATGAAGAGAGTAAGTTTTTCTTTGCGAGAAATTAACATCAATTACTAATTGCATACCAATGTAGTCGAGCCCGATGAATTTACTGCAGAAGACGGAATTCGCGTAACTCCAGAACCTGAATCCTCAAGTGCACGGAGAGCATCAGCAAAGAATGCTGTCAAAGAGACGCCAGATAGATCTAGTACAAAGAAGAAGGCTGAAGAAAGCAATCATTCTGGTCCGCCAGCAAAGAAAGCCCGTGTCGAAGAACCAGAAAAGCTAATTCAAACGGGATGGCAAGAACCTCCTGTAGTAGACACAGGTTTGGGATCTACAAAGACGCGCGGAGGACGCCCGCCTCGTTCATCTTTAACCTCATGGGCACCTGTCAATTCTCCAAATATGGCTACGCGCAACTCGTCCACACCCAACACTCGAAATGGTGGTTTACGCAAGTCTGTTGGCAAATCTGCTGAGAAGGAATCGAGCGTCAAGGAACCAACCAGAAAACCAAGCAATACTCCAAGTGCAAGCACTCCCCAGTCAGCTCCAAGTAGACCAGCATCTACAACTTGGGCTTCTGTCAACCAAACTCAAGCAGGATCCCAACCTACATTTCCAAATCTACCTAGACCACAAATTCCAAAACCACAACATGAGCAGTCCAAGCCAGAGCAACAACAAGACAAACCAGACCCGAAGCAAGCGAAACCACCACAACCCCAACCTCAAGCTCAACAACAGCAACCGCCTCAAACTAGACTACAGCAACATCAAGCTCAAGTACAACAACAGCAAATTCAGGCCCAAGTCCAGCAACAGCAACAGGCGCAATACCAATCTCCATTTCCACCTCCACCTCCACCTCCACCTCCAGTCCAACATCAACCCCAACATCAACCCCAACCCCTACCCCAGCACCAACCTTTGCCCCAGCACCAGCCTTAACCTCAACTACCCCATCCGCAATTTCAAGTTCAACCTAATCACAGTCCCAGCGTCTTTGCAGGTCAGCAACAAGTCATCATGAGTAATGGATCAACTATATCGCAACCCCCACCCCAGAAAGCGGGCAACATACGTCAACGAGAATATCAATCAACTTTTGTTACTACCCCGAATGGACTAAGTTTTGCCGCGGCTCCACTTATAGAAACTTTACCAAAGAGAAAGCAATTGCAGCTAATGGTAATTATCAGTGGTCTTCAAGGAGGTATTGATAATATCCAGAGAGAGCTTAATACGTTGAAGATAACACTTGGTGTGGAGGATGATGATAATTGATACGTTGCTTCGATGATATTCTGAAATTCACAAGCATTACGGCATGAGCGTACATAAATCTTGTAAACTAGCCTATATTAAACCTAATAGCAATAAAAATGCGTGAATCTAGAAGTCATACTTGCTTATAATCTCACGATGTTATACGTGAGTTAAATGATAAAGTAATCATAATATGATATCTACAGTGATATGAAAAGGCTTCAAAATGAACTCTAAATGCACATCGTAGGAGATTAGCTAATTTGGTGAAGAATTTCTTGATAAGCGAAAACATGCGAGCGCTCAAGCTGTGCCCTGAGGTCAAAATATTATATCATCTTCAAGTAAGTACCTAGGTAGCTTCAACAAATAGAATCGAATTAAAGTATCTTCTCTATTCACTCTTTATGGGATCCTGTACTGTTGGGAAAGAAATTGAGAAATCGATTTCACGATGATGCTTTACATCTAATTCACAATTTTGTCTAGTAACCCTTTGCCGAGTCAGTCTACGAGATGTACGGTTCCGGAGGCTAGGCACACCGATAAGAGCAAAATTTAAGGTTATCGCTTAGGCCTAACCACCTCAAGCTAGACCAATCACTTACTTAGCTCTGCACATAACAAAATCTCTCGCTGTCAAGTCCCGCCGACCAGCTAATAAACCACATCATATAAAATGGAACTTCGCGACCGAGGTAACGCATCTGCCAAAACAAGATATTCTGCCAACGGACCAGGACTCTGGACGCGACAGACTGCCGACAACGCGCCAACTCCTGAATCGCGCAATCGTTCTGAAGCAAATTCAACTTCGCCGTCACCAGAAAGAAAACCAAAACGAAAAAGAGAAGAAAGAAATATGCGCCCCAGGAGACATAGCGCGCCTTCGTCCAGAACGGATATGACAGATGATATAGAAATGAGTGAGACGCCAGAAATAGGTCCAGGACAAAACTACACGCAGAACGGACAATCGCCAGAAAGTCGGGACGAAGAAAGAGTCAATGGACGAGAGTCAAGCCATGGAGATATCTCTACAGACGATGCAAACGACAAGTATTACTCATTTGGCAATCATAGAAACGAGCCGACTTTTCTCGATCGCATCAAGGTTCTACCCGAAATGCGCGATCTACCATGGCGCGAAGACCAGGAATTACCACCGGAAAGATCGACCGAGAGTCCACGCGTTCAGCAGAGAGGTGCGTGTATGGTAGCCACCAGAGGAAGAATAATGGCAAACCCATGTTCGCATTGTAAACAGGGCTATGGACGATTCTCTCACTGTATTGTGTTGGAAGAATGGTTTCAAGGAGCTTGCGCGACTTGTATTTTCACAAGTAAAGGGAACAAATGCAGTTTGAGAATAAAAAATCTGGGTATCTACATCCTCTGCTTTATGATCCTGTATGGTGAGAATAGTTTTACTGACTCCTTGATTTCGCAATTGTAGGGGATCAAGATGCCAGAGCTTTAAGATATACGGAAAAAATCGACCCCTCCACCAAGCGAAAGCGATCCGAATTCGAAAAACCAACGTTTGAAGAGGAGAATAGCATATTCAGTAAATTCAATTCACCAGGTCATTATGTCAGTCCATACCCACCTCTTCCGTCTATACCACGGCCACCATTAAGGACCCCCGGATTGAAGGAAGCTCAAGAAGCAGAATTGGATTCCATGTTACAAGCTCAAATTGCCCGCGAAGAACTCGATCAAGGAAATATGGATGAAGGGGAGCCAGGCGCAAATGGGCAATAGTCACGAGCAACTCCAATTGTATTGCATCGACCACGATTCTACTAAACTCCTGCGATCAAACAAGTCATGCAACAGGGAGGTCCACCGCTTCAAAATAACCAATTCACCCAGCCGTTGCCGATCCACAATTTTCCCAATAATCAAATTGTTCAATATCCTACCCCAGCCGATGTTTCTATGATAAGAGAACGATCTCTCATCGACGATACACCGAAGAGTACGCAAAAACAACTATTTACTGTTCTGAGCGGAGTGGCAGGAGGACTCCAACAACTACAAAAAGAATTGAATTCGTTGAAGTCGGTTCTGGGGTGGGATAATTAAGATGATGAACAAGAAGTCGTTCGTCAACAAAACTCATTGTCGCACAGAGATTCTCGATATGGTCCTTGAGCTACTGTACTTGACACGAGAAGAGCTAGCTGAATATTATTAAATAGTTGGCTGTCTACAAGACCCATGTATGTAGGGATGTTACACGAGGAAATCAACCACGTTATTTGTCAGACTTAACTGAGCGGATTTGCGTCTTCCGGAGAGAGTTTAACGGTTTGTCCCCGAATTCACGGAACTTGAAATTCAATGGTTGGGCATAATGATTATGAATTGGCTTTTAGTCTTGAGAGTATTGGAGGGAAAGGAAGAAAGAAAAAAGTTAATGAATAAATTGCTCGTGAATAGGGGATTTATTTTACTGGTTCTATATCGATATTACTCGAAAATGGAATTGGATGAAAGAGAATGGAATGAATGGATGAGAGGTCTGGAATTCAAGACACGAGAAGTGATGAACTTGAAGAGAGTGGGGCTCGTGGGAACACAATTGATGATTGATTGATTGATGGACACAGCAGCTTCGGAATGGAGAAGACAAGAGGATGTCATTAGGTGTATGTACTACGTGTATACTGTATGAAGTTTCGATAGGCGAACGAGCGAGCGAGGGAGGGATTACGGATCATGAAGTACGAAAATCTGGAAATCTGGATTGGAGAAATGGACGCATAGATGATATTCGTGAAGTGAAGTGGTTAGCGAGAGCATGAGGATATGCAATATGCGTCTGAATGGACTAAGCATTCTCAGGTGTGCGGAGAATAGATGTACGATTTGCCTATGTCTATGCATCTGTCTGTGTGAGCGAGCTAGAGAGAGGAATCAAAAAGTAAAATGCTTATATTGAAGTTTATATTCGCTATGTGATGGTGATGGTGATGGTGATTGTGATGAGCTCTGTATGTGTGTTTATGTATGTTGTTTTCATTGATTATATCCATAATGATATCTACCTAGGTACATACATATATACCTAGCTTTTTCAAGAAGATTGCCTACTATTTATTGTGTGGGCAGTGAAAAGTGCGAAAATATGAAAATATGAATGAAATGCATGCGTATGTATGTGTATGTGTATGTGTACCTACCTATATATGTATCATGTGTATCGAAATCGAAATCGATAGCGGGATTTACTGTAGTGTATCTACTATCTCCTATCTATTATACATTTTATTATATCGTATTGTACCGATATGTATTGTATCGTATCGAAATATACATAAATAATTGGTTAAGGATTAAGATCGAGATACGCTTTTCTTGTTTATGTGCTTGTTTGCCTAGGTACCTACCTATTTGTTTGCGTTTGCGTTTGCGTTTGCGTTTGCGTTACTCCATAGCGTGTTTGGATGAATGGATGGAGAGTGGATGGGTGGATCGGGGGTGGGCAGTTGGGCAGTTGGGCAGTTGAATAACGTTCGTTAGCGGCGTTGGGGTGGGGTGGGGGTGTGGTTACGAGATTTAGGTAGGTACTCACTCGTAGGTCGCTCAGGTGTGGAGATTTTTTTAGCTTTGGATGGAGAGTGGTGTGTGTGAAGGATAAGTGGGTGATGTTTTTGGTAAGGGAATGTGATGTGTGTATGTATATATATATGTATGATGAATGGATGGACAGACTGATGGCTGATCAAATGGGTGATTGAATATCTAATTCATATACATTGATGACGGGATGAGGATATCATATTATCATCTTGCGATTAGATACCTAGATCACCAGGATAAACAGATAGTTACAAAAGTATCTAAATACGACACCCACCCTCAGACTCGCAAAAGCATACCGGTACCAAAGATATGACTTTCTTTGCACATGCATATTCGACATTGCGACTCTGTTCTGTCTAGGGGAGGGGAGTAACCGAGATGGGAGTGCGTGATGTTGATGGTGATGTTTAACTGGTGGGTGGTGACGGGTAGATAGATAGCTGGAGGTGCTAGGTATAGATGTACTAGGTATGTATGTATGTATGTATGTATGTATGTATGTGTGCATAGATTTGGAATTTATCCTTTGGCACTTGTAGTTCCTTGCACTGGTGAGCGTAGGTACGAGGACTAAGTACGAGATGAGGACTAGCTAGGGATTTTACTATGAGGTGCTTTTCATTCGTTTCGTTTCCTTATCTTGCTCTCTTTTTATTTCTTCACCTTCTTCCTCCTCCTCCTCCTCTTCTTTGACTTCCATAGTCTACTGTCGTTTTCACTTCTTCTCGATCATCACTGTCGCTTTCGCATACATATTTCTGGTGCTTTATCATCAGTAATCCATACGATAGATAGATCTAATTGATATAGTCTCAATCGTTTCGATTACTATAAATAAATACCGGATTCTTTCCTTCTTTCTTTCCTTCTTTTGTTGAAGTCCCGATAACCTTAAGCTTGATCTTCATTCTGGGGAACTTCTCCACCAACATCTTTTATTAGTCACCTACGCCACATTCCAAAGCTCCATGCGATAAAAATATTCGAGTACATCATAATTAATTCCGGACCGCAATACCTAGAATTCTCGGAAGCTCCTTTGTCGTTTTCGGAAATCATCTATCTACTTATATTTATAGATATATTCGAATCCAAAACGTCACGCTCTTGGCAGATTGCTTTAGGTTGCGTGGTTGTGTCTATTGCCGAATTCGCAATGCGATTTTGAATGCGAGGGTTGGGTTGCATGAGTGATATGGCTGGTTATTCACTATTTTATGTATGAACAATTTCTTGAGGAAATCTCTGCTGGAAATTTGAATCTTATATGGATTTTATGAGGTATATTGTGTTTAGTTTGTTTTGACTGAATTTAACTCGAGGAGAGAGAGAGAGATTTGGAGATTTGGTATCTGGTTCAACAAATCAAGTGAGAGAAACTCCACGCACAATGTCGCCGTTACGAAAAGTTTCTCCTCCTGCAAAGGTTGAGATGCGCAATTCTCAACAACCTCATATGGAAATGATTCAAGCTGGACGTTCAAATGTGTCTTTAGCAATCGATATCAATGCGGGCCCATCGAATTCACCTAGTTCTACTACAGATATTGTCAGACCGGATTCGCGAAGGCTTTCGAATACTCCGCCAATGGAACATCGTGTATCTAATTTAAGTATGAATCGCAAATCATATTTGCCAGTTGTACCATCTCCTCTTAATCCTTCGGCTTCATCAACGACAGTTAATAGTAGTGATGAAACAAAGAGTGGTTTAGTGGGTGGTACAATTTCACCTGCAGGTTCTTCTTCTGCTGGAGATTTACCTCTTCCCACATCCACAGATTCGAGTGGAAATACAAATAAGAGAGGAAAGGGTCTTAGTTCTCCGCAACAACTTCTAAGACGAAAATCAGAACTGGCAGGAATTGGTTTACAGATTGGAGATTCATCACGATCGGGTACACCAAAAGGATTAAAAGATCTAGGCTATGATTACTCTCGCTATCCCAATACCCGTACACCATCTTCATACGCTTCGGAACTAAGTGCACCTCGTCCATTTTTCATATCTGAAGCATCTACATCATCCGACTCCTTATCTTCTTCTATATTCCGAAATCCCTTTCGCGATTCCAGCGCCGCTCTCATTGATAATCCTGAAAAATGGAATTATCCCGACGACCGCGTAGCAGCGTTCCATCCCTATTTCGGAGGTGAAAAGGGATTTATACTATATGATGATGAAATTGAAGATGATGATAATCTTCACATGCCGAATGAAAATGATGATCGGGATTTCAAACCTACATTTCATGAGTGGATGGAAAAGAGAAGTTTGATAAATGCTATTGGAGGGGTTTTTATGGTTATTGGATTACTTTGTGTTTTTATCTTGTTGCCGGTGTTGACTTTCACGACGAGGGTTTGGGGGACGGGGGGAGGAGGTGGTGGGAATCATGTGGATTATGGACCGGCGTGGGCGCATGTCAATAATGTTAGTTTGATCTTTTTTTCACTTGCCTTTTGTCTTCTCTCTCAATCTGTACTCTTTCTCCTCCCTATTCTCTCATTCTAACTCCCGCAACAGAGAACTTATCCCCTCCTGCGCAATGTTCGCACAACCCTAATAGATCCCGACACACCACAAGCTTCGAGAACTAGAAAATCTACATTTAATGGAGAAACTCTCAATCTAGTTTTCTCGGATGAATTTAACAACAATAATCGAACTTTTTATCCTGGGGATGATCCATTTTGGACGGCGCCGAATATTTGGTATGGGGCTACGCAGGACATGGAGTGGTATGGTGAGTTTCTGAGATTTTCTTTTTCTTTTTGTTTGGGATGAAGATGAGGATGGTGATTGAGGGAGAAGATGGGTTGTACATTGGATTTTGAGATTTTGCGAGAATTAAGGGACAGAGAAGAGGCGAGAGAGAAGAGCCGAGAAAGTGAAGGTGGAATTAAGGTTGTAGGATTCTTGACATGCATGATGAGCAAGTCAGATTTGGTTTCCATGTTTCGGGAATGACCCATGACGTTCTGGACTTCGTATTTGAAAAATAGTATTCACTGCCCATATACTAATACTTCTATAGATCCCGTGGCCGTCACAACCGGAGGTGGTACTCTCCAATTACGCATGGATGCTTTTGCAAACCACAACCTCGGATATCAATCCGGTATGCTTAACTCTTGGAACTAACTTTGTTTCAAAGGTGGTATCCTCGAGGTATCTATCTCTCTTCCAGGCCCCTCCGCAGTTCCTGGTCTCTGGCCCGGTGTCTGGTCTATGGGTAATTTGGGTCGTCCGGGCTACAAAGCTACCACTGAAGGCGTATGGCCTTACACCTACAACTCCTGCGATTACGGCATTACCCCCAACCAAAGTTCTCCCGATGGACTGTCCGAGCTCCCAGGTCAAAAACTCAATTCCTGCACATGCAAAGGCCAAGATCATCCCACCCCCGGAACCGGTCGCGGAGCCCCAGAAATCGACGTCCTAGAAGGAAGCGTCGATCCCAATAATCGCATTGGAGTCGTCACACAATCGTTCCAAGTCGCTCCCTTCGACGTCTTCTATCGTCCAAACCACGCATTCCTCCAAATCCCCAACTACAACACCACAAACATGAACTCATACTGCGGCGGTCCTTTCCAACAAGCCATCTCCGGCACCACCCTCCTCAACAACGACTGGTACGACGGCCTCCAATACCAAAAATTCTCATTCGAATACACCCCCGGCGTCTCCTCCACGGGCAAAATCGCCTGGTTCGTCGGCGACGACCAAACATTCATGATGGACGGCCGCGCCATTGGCCAAAATGGAAATGTCGCCCAGCGACTCGTGAGCGAAGAACCCATGAGCGTCATTCTCAATCTAGGCATCAGCGGCTCCTGGAGTCAGATCTTGCTCGGCGATCTGCGCTTTCCGACAACCATGCACGTGGATTATGTGAGGATCTATCAGCGCGAGGGCATGGAGAGCGTCACGTGCGATCCGGAAGGCTGGGAGACGACGGAGTATATTGAGAAACATCCGGTGGCGTATCGGAATGCGAATTTGACAGTATGTTTTTTTCTCCTGTGTTTTGTTGGAACTGCCTTCTCTCATCCCCCCTCTCATCCCCCC
>PQXJ01000728.1:0-11814 GCA_004786225.1 Botryotinia narcissicola | reverse complement strand
CGTCTATTTATACTATTACCCACCCAACCCATGGGGTCCCGATGGGTGGGACGTTAGATCGAAAACCCGACCCATGGGGCCCCATTTTACAGCCTAAATGTGGATAGAGGATAGTGAGGTACTTCCAGCTGTGATTTCAATGAAAGATAATAACAGTCTCACAGGTATCGGCTGTTATTGAAGATGGCGGTGAAAATATGGTCCTTCAGTAAGATACAATAATCTAGACAAGTAAGATATTCAAGAGTTCTATCGCAAAGTTAGCATCGTGATGATAAAAGACAACCAGTTCCAAGTTAAAGACAATACTGGCAGACCGACGACAACGGTGACTGAATACACTATATACTAAAGCTCCTCACAGAAACCTGAAATGAGGGTATTCAAAGATCCTGAATCAAACTCTTTGGCGTCGTCTCGATTCTGCCGCCATCCAACAAAGGTATAAGTATTTCCACTTACGATAACGTGTGAATTGAGAATTGGAGAGTATTATACCTGAGAAGAATAATTCTCCTCTCAGTGTTATGATCTTTTTGCAAGTCTTTCACTCAAAAGCTGACTTATATTGAAGTATGGCTTCACAATATCAGTGCTACTGATACTCCCGGTGTGTAGCCTTCGGTTGGTAGATTAGCTAAATATAGATTCACAAGCATGTGTACATAACTCGAACAAGTGCATATACCTAATTTGATAGCTCGGGTATGCGTATGTCAGTATCTTGCTTGTCGCATGAATCTATAGAGCAAGATTGTATGAATCACGAGGTGAAATTTGATTGATGTATTGAAACTGTTGCTTGAGTGAGTAAGAACACTTTCGAAAGTGCTGGCTGATAGTAACAATGGGCTGAACTAGTACCAATTCCAAGACAACAACAACATTACATATCACTTTGATTTCTCAACTGGTGGAGCAAGATGCATTCCATTGCATTAGACTTCACATTCAATGGGACTAGCCAGATAAAAAGGCTACTTGGCTTCAAGGAGCTAAAGGGTGATAGCTGCTTTAAATATACGCGAGATTTAGACGTGAGACATGAGTGGAAGACCTAAATACCTTGCAGAGTAGTGGTATTTAATACAATTTTCTTCCGCTGATTGATTTCCATATTTACCAAAGAGCTTTGTTAATAGTAGGTTAAATTATGCAGTTCTTGTAGTCCGTGTGAATTCAACATGCAGATCACGATCCTAACCGGTAGTTGGTAGATTTTATGAAACTATTTCATCCCAAACGAAAGTATGACACCAGAGATGATGGCGACAATATTCAAGAGACAATGAGAACAAGCAAACAACCACCTATAGCTTTCACATTCCCTCTGAAATAACGAGCAAACACAGATGGATATTCACACACCACGAGACATCCAACTACATCTCACATCTGTAAAAAGCATGTCACACCTCCCACCTAGTTACCGGACCCGATTAGAATCCGTGTTTCGGAGATATCAACAAGAAATCCAAACAGGGATTTATAGACATCACTCACGCAGGATTCTTACAAAATCCTCAACGGAACCCCCTTCGATCTTTCAGTCTTCTGAAAAATGATGCTCTTTTCTTTTAAATCGGCCAAATATTGCAATCCTGAACTCTGCGCAACTATAGATTCCCAGATAGACGCTCTCGGGTGGATAAATTCCTCTGACCCATTATCACATTCAAGATCTAACATCAAGCCAGTCGTTAGCTACACTACTCAAGACACGCTCCCAGGCCGCTGCCCAGTTTAAACAAAGTCAGATCTTTAATAGGATGGGGGTGCGATACGATAAAACTAATTCCGAAATCCTCGCCTGCTTTAAGGGATATGTCGAAATCAAAAATAATCATCTACTGATGTAAAGAACTCGAAGACTGACAGTGAGCAACCATCGAAGAAGAAGTACACATATAACTCTTCAGCACAGCTCACATCCTTCCCTTCAACCAGTAAGCTACACAATCGCAAATTCCTCACCCTCTCGCCTCTCCTTACTGCTCCCTGATTCCTTTCTGTGGCAATTCCTCTTTCATCTACTTCCTCCACATCCATAGAGTACGTCAACTTATATCCGGCCATGTAACTCAAGATTCCTCAAGTAGAAGATGTAAAATTTCAAGCGAGGCCACTAGGAATTTATATACGAAATTATTCTAAATGGCCAGCTTCCAATGCGCAACTTGGAGATAAAGATACCCTATTAATAATCTCTCTGCCCAATTCACCTCTATTATGTATAAAGAGACCAAGTATTCAAGCCTACGAAAAAGCACTTTTCTCACTAGGTAGAAGAAAATGGAACGCAGGTCGGAATTTCCATGAGGTATCTAGGGAATGATCTGAGATACTGAGTAATGCTTGCCTAGATGAACGAAATAATATGGTATGAATATGAAAATAAGCTTCATTGTCGAGTAGTGCTATCTAAATCCCATCATCTATTTCTATTAACACAAATATTGTCCACTGACAACAAAAGTTGCGATTCTACACCAATAATAACAATAGCAACAAACAATTGATCATCATACAAACCTCGAAACTACACTCCCATCCATGATCAAAATCAAAGATCATCTCAGAAGGCAGGTAATTTAGCTGTGTATGATGAGTTGTATTCTCTTAGCAGGGTAGCAAAGGAGATAGTCTCTTTATCCTTCACTTTATTACTAATCTATGAAAAATCCCCCCTCCAATCACAATCGAAATTCATCCGCCAAGAATTACGCAAACTCCGTTTCCTCCACACCCTCATTATCTCACATTCTACTCTCATCACATTTATAAAGATAGGATCGGTCTATATAATCCAAGCACACGTGTAGTATCAAAAGAGAGAAAAGAATTGAGATCGCAGTCGAAAGTATCGTGTTCTTGCCTGTCTCTTTTCCCTGCATTTAGAATTGCCGAACATCTCTACCCACTCTGCCTAGAGACAATGAGTTTACACGTACCCAAATATTCACCTAGAACGCAATCGAGACTGTGGGGCCCGAAGATCTTGTTTTCTTACACATTTCTTAGGTTTGGGGTTAGAGACGGAGAACATTTTTATAGTTAGATAGTATGATAAGTCAATCAATGCTCTACGACAATTTGCATCTTCTTTCTTTTACCGTTTTTTTAAATCAAAGAACCAATATAATTCTCGAATATCCGATATTCACAAACTTACATACATTTATTTAAGACCACATGTTCATGTTCTCAAAGTCAAGAATTCTTTTATTTCAAGTAGAGAAATTCATTCAATTCTCGCTTCGCACTGTTATCAAAAAAAAGATAACGATGACCATAACTATTAACATCGGTCTCAATCCCGAACATCAAATCTCAACCCCTTATCTCCTCCTTGCCCACCTCCGTCCTTACCCGTCCCCCCACGACTACTGAATCCCATTCTCCCATTCCTCCCCTCTCCCCTCCAACTCCTCACTGGCCTTCCAAATTCCCCACACTCCCCACTCATCTCCCTCTCCCTCCGTAAACTTCTTCCCCTTGAATTACTGACCGGTTTTCTCCAACTGAAAATTCCTCTTCTCTCGATCACTACCCATGTTTTCCTCCTCCTCCTCCTTCTTCTCCTTCTATTCCCTCCTCTTTCCCATTCGCGACTTCCATTTCTCCTATCATAATCATAATTATCGTTCCATTTCTTATCCCTTTCTCTTCTCGTCCTTCTATAAGTCCTTTCTCTCCCTCTCCTCCCTTCTCTCACTACTGCTTTATCCAGCCTCCTAATCTCATCACCATCATCACCCTCACACTCACACCTCATTTCCCATTCCTCTCCATCCCCACCTCTCGCACCACTTTTCCAAACCCTTCCTCGTTCTCCTCCACTATCTCTCCTATCTCCATAGACCATTTCATCTCCATCTGCACCATACCTCGCAGGCCAGCCCGCAGATCGTCTACCAACACAGCACATATACCCAAACACCAACAACACCAGAAACCCCAATATAGAACCCAATATAATCCCTGCAATCGCACCACTGCTCAAACTCGTCGCCTCCCCTACATTGACTTGTGGCGTCGTTGATCCAGGATTCACAACAGCAACCGTGCTTGTAACTGATCTGATGGTGACGGCTTGATCTTTAAGTTTCGAAGCAGTGCATAAATCGAGAAAATTAGTAGCGAGAGAAGATCCATCTCTTCGAGTGGTATTCTGTATCATTTCTTCCGAAACTCGAGGAAAACTCCTTGCGTGAGGAACATTTCGAGTCTGTCGGATCATAGGAGCCATTTTGATCGTGAGTAGTGGGGTGATTAGAATCAACCAAGTAGGCTATGAGAGAGTTCTGAATTTTATCAGTCGACTATATTCATTGTGTTTAACATACAAAATCGACCAAAGGGTTTTATAACAATCGTGATGCTTGTCTGAATACGCCCGGTTTCTTTGAAGAAGTTGATAGCCTCATGACGAGGCATCTGCACGGTGTGAGTTTTAAGCCGCTTGATGAGGGGGTGCACAGATTTACAACATTCATCACCGTCAGTTTCTCCAGATGTTAAAATCCGACCCCATAGATTGGGTAAGTTGCATTGCAATAAACTAATGCTGTCAGCATTGTGTAGCATATATTTCAAGCTGATTTGTCGAGATTCAGAGGCATATGTACGAGAAGGCTGAGGAAGGTAAAGGTTACATGCAGCCGATGAACGACTTGAAAATCCTGGTTACTCTCTCATCATAGTATCTCTACCAATTTTGATCATAGTCATTACCAGGTTGACCAGTATAAGCAGGAAGATCTCCATCCAATAACGTTTGCCAATATTCCCAGTCCATAGGAGTGATATCAGGCATTGAAGTATCAAGGAATGAATCAGAAGCGAGCCATGGTTGTTCTTGGGGCATTTGCATTGGCATTTGCATTGAGGGTCCTGGTTGTGATGGTTGTGGTGGTGGTATGTAATCAGGTGGCTTTTGTCTGACATAAGATTCGGCTGTAGCTGTCATTTGCCAGTGATTAACCGTTCTGAATGGATCCGAAATATCATCATGTTGTTCTATAGATCTTTGAACTTGGTCGTGCTTTTGTCTTTGAGATCTTAAGATTGATATAAATCTTGGCGGGGTAACTTGATCTGGTGAACGACTACCTTCTTCTCTTTTCTCCCAGGCTTTGAGTACTAAATTACCTAAGGCAAAATATAAGCTACTTTTGGTATCGTTAAGCATTTCTGCGCGAAACTCATATGCAAGTTCGACTTGTTGCCATGCTTTTTCAACTAATTCTCCTCTTTCCCTACGTCGAAGTTCGCTGAGCAAGTATATAAAAGCGTCCAATTGAAAATGCACATGAATATGCCACAGATATCTTTGAACAAGCTTCTCAGAATGACCTAAACCATCATATTCAAGCATCTTTAATGATTCGTTGAAAAGCATATCTCTTTCCTTCTGTGGCATACTTGCACCTTTATCGGGATATTGTCTTGGATGATGAGCCATTAATCTCATTGTACAAATGACTGATTTTGCGACATATATCGATAGTAAATGTAAAGGTATCGATGGATCACAGTATTGCAAATACTTTTCCTGGTGTCTTGCCTCCAATTCATCAATAGTTTTATCCTTTTCGGCAATGACATTTGAACCAGGAGGAATATCTGAAGGACCACCACCGTGATGGCCCCCACCTCTATGACCACCACGGCCACCTCCCCCATGTCCATGTCCATATCCATGTCCACGTCCCCCATTGCCAAAGCTATTAGCTTTTCGTATAGCTTGTGAAACTTCATATCGAATACAACAGAAAAGCATTTCAGTTGCACCTGCGCGCTCGGGCGGAGGTTCTATCATGTCGGGGGTAAGATCGCTATCGCTAACATTTAGTGGTAATTTTGTATCGAATTTTGCGAGCCACTACGTAATATCAAGTCAGTAACTCTTGAATGTAGATGAGAAATAACTACGAGCTGAATGAAGAGATGTAAATTTGTAGTGAGAAGACCTGCAAGGCCGAGAGTAGATGAATATCGAGGATATACTTACGGCGGGGAATCCAGCTCCACATAGTTTCGCAGCAAAACCATCAAGGAAAACAATCTGCCACCAAACTCTTCTTCTCATTTCTGTGTCGAAAGGAGATAAATTATGAGACGATCCATCACGATGGATACCCAGTCTTTGACCAATTCGAACGGCAGAACCCGTCAAAATCCAAAATGCATGAGCATCATAATGCTTACGAGCTGCAAGCTATTTATTTGAAGTCAGTCGAGAAGTAGAAGGGTCATTTGATTATGTCAGAGAAAGATGGTGGGTCGTTTAGATCATTCGGTTCGAGTAAAAGGAGACGAGGGGTGCTGATTATCACTTACAAGAAATAAACAGTAAGCTTGTAAAGAAGTCAAATTTAGTGATTTAATATATTTGACATTGATAAGAGCTTGTTGAGTGGCATGAGAATATCTCGATAAAAGTATTGATCTTGGTTCATTGAATGTACTTTCACATTCATCGTCTTTGAGCGATCCGATGGATAAGAGGTATATAACGAACATTAAGGCTTCTGTAGGTTTCGGAATATGATCCATATCTGATGTTGCTTCTAAAATCATCTCTTGAACTGTAGGAGCATGAAACAATTTAATCAATGGATTTACATTGGTCAGAAAAATTTTCCATAACCTGAAGATTGTGACAGGTTGTGGATGAAGACTTTTGAGATTTTTTTTTGAGCTGATCAAGTTGCCAAGAAGAATTGTTGATTCTTTGGGAAAGAGAGGACTATCATTGCTATCATCTTCTTCCGATGAGACTTGAAATGCTTCTTTTGGATCTTGTAATTCATTGCTGAGATTCTCCCAGACGGTACTAGAACTAGTTAGCAATGCATTTGAATGACCTAGTCGGGTAACAGAAGTACATCGAGAGCTACCCACTTTTCTATGTAACGAGAGTTACCATGTTTGGAGTACAATCGACCTCTTCCAGCTTTAGAACCACGAGCACAGCCCATAGAACGATGCCCATGTGATTCGTGAGAATTATGATTACATCGATGTTTATGTGAACCATGGTGATTATCGTTATGTTCGGTCCCGGTTGCTGTAGTAGTAGCTGGATCTTTACCTTTATTGGCTATCGAAAGGTTTTGTGGATTAGGATTGGGCGTCTTTTCTTGGCGACTTGAAATTGATTCATCAGCATTTCCGTCTTCAGTGCCACTCGCATTTGCACTTCCAACACCACCAGTAACACCATCGTCTTCGATTCGAATTCCGTTAACTCTCAATAAATGTTCATATTTCCGTAATCTTGCTGCGACATCTAATTCGCTAAGCTTCCGTCTCCTTCGACGTGGAGCAGCAGGTGTACTTGGAATACACTCAGCATGTGCTTTGACGCAATTTGAACATTGAGGTTTTTGCCGGTCGCATCGCACTTTTCTCTGCTGACAGAGAATACAAGAATGACCACGAGTTATCTTTTGATGAATTGGTTGGGCTGGAGGGGTTGGTATAGCCGGACCCGGAGGTTGAGGAGTTGATTCCATAATGATATGAAGATATACAATATATGAATATCCAAGTCACCCTAGCCGTACCCTACGAGAGAGAGGATGATTGATGTGATGAAAGGGTCGTGAGTTGATGATGTAGTTGAATAACTTGACTCGTATTGTATTCGTATTTACCTACCACATTCGTATCCAATGGCCGGAGGTTCGGAACCGTCGGGAGTTTGGATCCAAATTATCAACGCAAGCCTTTTCTTGCTGACTTTTTTCCTTTTGCCCTTGGATAAATGCGTGATCGGATGTTTCAATGTGAATGAATTCTTCCAAATCATATAAATACCCTTTAGGGTAACATCAAGTGATATATATGGGAAGAGGTAAGAATGTTCTGAATTGGATAGTATTTAATATTGGTAAAATGATTGTACAAGGCTACAAGTGATGGTGGTGGTGGTGGTGTATATTTGGTATGATGTATGTATTGATGATGGTGCTTTGGTTCTTGGGGTCAATTTCTTGAGGTGTCGGGTGTCGGGGTCGGAGGTTCGGCGTCTCTTCGGTCCCGACAATGTTCTTTCCCTAATTGTTCAATTCTTTTTTTAAGCTTTCTTATTGGATGAAGAGGAGGAAGAAATACTTGTGAGCCTTGTGAACCTCGTTATTGCTTCATTCGGTAGAATGTTCGTGTGAAAGTAACAGGACAACAATTTTCATCTGTTGAATGGTAGAAAAACCACTGAATTTCATCATCTTCTGTCAAATCTATCTTCCTCTTTGATCCCTCTATAAGCTGTGTATGCCTGTCCATTCAGGTTTTCATAACAATGCAACTCTCATACTATTGACTTTATCATTCTACTCCCCTCTAATTATAAGGCTTTATGAAATCTTATTATCTTCAGATTTGGGTGAGTAGCGAGTCTACCAGCCTTCTGTTCTCGCCTTTTCTTCTTCCAATACTTCCCTCGCCAAACTATCTTGTCTTGATTTTCTTGCACACACAACGTTAAGATCGAGTATCAAAAAAGTACCAATTGGTCCTTACTCTACTTCGATTCAGAATCCAAGTCCTATAAACATCGTACGTGCTTCAATTATGCTTTCTCGTCCATCACCTCAAGGTCAACGACTTGATCTTATAAGCTTCCTAGCTCAAGACCCATTGCCAGCTTCGATTTCCCAAATTGCATCTGAAATTCAATTCTTGAGAGAATGCCCTCAAGTAACTACTAACAAGAACAGCGCCAAGATGGTTCGTCCTGCGATCGAATCGGATAATTCTGGTGAATCCGCAGCAGTCAGCTCCTTCGGGGTTCCATTATCAACCACTTCCAATCACAATGGTCGAGTCAATCGCTGGGGAACTAGAGTCGACGATGCGAATGAACAATATCCTGGATTAGGAAAAATGATTGTCACTATGTTATCACTCTACCTGATCACGCTGATTGTAGCTCTTGTAAGTCCTTTCCTTCGCAGACGCAAATTCATCTCATATTCCTCGAATCTTACCCTTGATTGTTCCTTCTACTTCCAACCCATTTCATGTATTCTCTTTCTCAATATCTCTTTGGATCAAACCATCCTAAGACCTCTCAAACATTGCAGACTGTTATTTCTACATACTGCAACTCCGAACTTCCAACACCTTCCGTTTACGAGCAATGCAGTGATACTAACAAAGCTTAGGATCGAACAATTCTTAGTACTGCTATCCCAGCTATCACTAATGAGTTTAACACACTTGAAGATATCGGATGGTATGCATCCGCATATCTTTTAACAAGCTGTGCTACTCAAATGGTTTTTGGAAAAATCTACAAGTTCTATAACTATAAATGGGTTCTCATGATCGCAGTTGTCATTTTTGAGGCTGGGGTAAGTGATGCTTCTACACATGTGTCTGCCACCATTTTAATTCATATTTAGTCCGCTATATGTGGCTTCGCCTCAAACTCGAAGGTTTTCATTGTTGGTAGAGCAATTGGTAAGTCTTCCTCTGTCCTTTTTTATATCAATCTTTGAAACTGACGCAGTGAAGCTTGCCTAGGTTCTTCGGGTATCCGTAAGTGCGATTGATCTATGACTTGAGTTTCTCTGTTTTAGATTCTGCACGAAGCTTACACATACAACACTATCGCTGAGTTGAGTTGTTTCTCTTCTCCTTCTCACGCTCCGCGAAAAGTTCCCCGGCAAGACAACCACTGACCATTTGAATTTGTAGTCAATGGAGCCATACTAATTCTGAACGAAACCGTGCCACTTCATCGTCGCCCTATTTTCATAAGTGAGAGATACAGACCACTGGCAGCCTCAAGTATGTCAAGCTAACATGGAAATAAAGGTTTATTATGGTGTATGTTCGCTATCGCTACAGTATGTGTACCTTTAATTGGAGGTTTCTTCACCGAGAAAGCCACTTGGAGATGGTGCTTCTACATCAACCTGCCAGTGGGCGGAGCTGCTGCATTCATCCTATTCTTCGTTGTCAAAGGGAAATCTAGGGGAAATACGGACACTTTTCTCCAAAAGCTTCGAAGAATGGATCCCATCGGAACACTCGTCTTCATTGCAGGCATATCTTTTATACTCTTAGCAATGCAATATGGAGGCGATCATTACGGCTTGAGAGATACAAGAAGCATTCTCCTCTTCATTCTGGGTGGCATTTTACTTATAACCTTCATCACGATCCAATTCACGTCCGGAGATGATGCAACAGTGCCAATTCGAATTATCAAGCAAAGATCTGTTGCTTCGGTAGCATGGTTTTCTCTATTTAACTCATGTTCTTTCTATCTTGTTGTCTACTACATTCCAATCTGGTTTCAAGCTTTTCAAGGCCTTGACCCATTCGATTCTGGTCTTCATACACTCCCATTGGTTTTAGCTCTGGTCTTCGCCGCCCTATTCGCGGTAATATTCCAAAGATCCATTGGCTATTATGTTCCAATGATTATTGTATCATCAATCATCGCACCGGTTGGTGCAGGACTTCTCACCACATTACAAGCAAATAGTGGACCAAAAGAATGGATGAGTTGGCCGGTTGTCTTTGGATCAGGTCTCGGCTTAGTTATACAGCAGATCAGTTTGGCAGTTCAAGAATGTCTTTCAGATGATTATGTGCCAATTGGTCTTGCACTTATACCTTTCTTCCAAACTTTTGGCGATACAATCTTCGTCTCCGTTGGTCAAGCCATCTTTTCTCGTGAATTTGTCAAAATTTTCTCGGCTTTCAATATTCTTTTCTTATCAACCTCACTTATCTTACACACTGGTGCTACAGAACTTCGAGCTCTCGTTCCGGCAAAATATCTCCCAGAGGTTTTGACAGCATATAACGCAGCTATCATGAAGGTATTCTTTGTGGCTATCATTACAAGTGCTCTTACGATTTTCACCGGCCTCACTTTGGAATGGAAAAATGTTAATAAGGTCAAGAAAAACTTTGAAGTTACAAGAAGATCGATTTATCAATATCATGGTGAAGGAGACTGTCCATTTCCTTTGTATGATTCTGGCAGCTCTGAACACTTACAACCTGGACATGTTAATACACAGAGCAAGCCTTTTATGGAAACAAAACTTGGCAGTGATCTTCAACAACAATTGGAAACTATTAGGGAGGAACGAGAAAAATCTAGCTCTGCTGAGACTACTTCTCATGTTATCAAAACTTCTACTGATACGAAGACCATTGTAGTTGGAGCTTCAGATAAGAATGAGGGTGAAATTAAAATTGTGGGATGAGAGGAGCGGACATGTTGTGTTTGTGGATGAGAATTTCATGATAAACAAATGAGAAATGATGGATATGAGATAAGATGATGGATTACGTTTTTACGATAGCTTGATCTTTACGCTTCTAGTCAAATAGGCAAGGTAGTACAGTTGCTTTTTTTTTACATACCATGAGGTATAAAAGAGTAATCTCCGATAATGTATGAAAAGAAGATTGCAATCTTCAAGTTTTCTAATTAATCTCTTGTGACTTTGGGTTTTGGGGGCAGAGAAGAAATTCGGGCTGCGAATGTTACCGTCTCTTGAGTATTCTGTTGTTGTATCGTTTTTTCATCTGTTTTGAGCCTCTCTCTTTCTTCGTTTCTCACTTAGAAAAAAAAGAGGGTAATTGGCCTGTTTGTTATGAATTATTATATTAACAAAAAAGTTTCTTTTTCTTTGTTTGACTTGTTCACATCATCTCATAATCCTCCCCTCTCACCCTCCTCTTCCCCGCACCCCCAAAAACCCCCTTAAACCCCCTCTCCCACCTCTTCCACATCCTACATACCATATCATTTACATTTGAAGCATAAACACCACACTC